>DWPV01003226.1:0-15581 GCA_018251915.1 Urbanus proteus proteus | reverse complement strand
GACGGACAGACGGACAGACAGCGGAGGCTTAGTAATAGGGTTCCATTTTTACCCTTTGGGTATGGAACCCTAAAAAAGAAAAACAACAATTGCACAACAAAAAAAATTCATATCAAAGTATTTCAAACAAGTGTCACAAATCTATGAAACTAAATATTAGATATGTCTAATTCTAATGTAGCAATGAACTGGTAACTAGGCGGTAGTGGAACCGAGAGTTCGTACGTTTAGCTTAACTAGGTAGATAGACGGAACTAACTCCGCAAATACGTTAACTAGCAAACTTATATTGTCACTTTGTGGTTTCACTCTACAATGTGCGATAAAACTATTTGAATCGAAATCACTTCACTGTCACTATCACAAAGCACCAGACAAAGTCGCTTCACACTGTCTGTCCCTATGTATTCGTAGATCTTTAAAACTACGCAATGGATTTTGATGCGGTTTTTTTAATATACCTATAGTGATTCAAGAGGTAAACCCAATAGGGTTTGTATACTTCAGGTGTAATTCTAATGCATTTCAATCTTATAAAGTGGCCGTAGGTATAAAAGTTACTGCTCTATCCCTCAGTAGTAGCATCGTTTTTCAGGATGAAAGGTACTTTATGGTTTATTCTAGACTCCTAGCAATGTTTGCGCAAAATTTCATAACAATCGGTTGAGTAGTTAAAGCGTGAAGGCGTTACAAACAAACAAATAAACGGACATTCGCATTTATAATAATTAAGATTTAACGCATGCGAAGCCGCGGGAAAAAACTAGTCAATAATAAAACAGGTACTTATATTAACTGATATCTACAAATTGATTACGCGATACTTGAACCGAGAATTGGTACGTTTAGCTTTACTAGGTGTGTCGACGGAACTAACTCCGCAAATACGTTAACTAGCAAAGTTACATTGTCACTTTGTGGTTTCACTCTACAATGTGCGATAAAACTATTTGAATGTGAATTAATAGATACTTAAACAGTTATTTAAACTGATATCTGGCTGTTATTTTGCGAAAAATGAGGTTGATTTTTTATGGACATACTCTACCACGCTGATAAAGGGCGTATTGCATATCGACGCTGGAAAGCATAATTGTTGTAACTCAAAGATATGCAGATGTACATTAATTACGTTTTCAGGTCGAAAAAATATAAAGTTATTATTTTATTTCTTAGATATAAAATATTTTTGGCTCTTGTGAATTACGTTTTCTAGCGTCGATATGCACAATATGCGAGTACATGTGCACAAACTTAATTTAAAACACCTCTCTTTTTCCTTTATGCGGAGTTTACGCACATAAGTCGTGTTATCTTATTTTCTGTCAAGCAGCATTCCTCGGAATAAGAAATAAGTTCATAAAATTGTTAAGGAGAATTTTTCCAAGTTTTCTTTAAGCTCATTTTATTATTATCTAGCATTATCTGTGGCAGGTGTCAGCTTTTGTAAGCGCTTCTGGGAACTAAGTCGTCATTTCCGACGGAGGAAATTGGTCCATCTCGGCTCTTGCGGGTAAACATTATTCCACAAAATAAGGTTCTCTTGACAAACGACAAGAGGATATAAGTATAAGACTTTTCAGTTACATTTTTATGAAGTTGATTTTTAATATAAGTAAGTTATGTCGCTCTTTTGAATATCGTCTTTGAAGTGACAGGTCAATTTAAGGTTGGATTATTTGGTTTATTCCATGTGTTCCTACTATTTTTACTACCAGTAGTAGCACGGGGAATAATCCGATTATTTAACTGTGTTAAAACAAACCTTTGATGTACAAGATATGCATGTAACTATGTAATGAATCAATAGGTTAAAAGTTATATCTGATGACTGCCACAGATTTATTGCTACCACTGAGAAATGAGTTAGATCGCTACTACTACCAGATTACAAAGAGTTCTACATAGTTTTCAACTGTATTATTGAACTAATAAAAAATGAACGAATTATAAAATTATATCTTTTTATAAAGTTTTATTTGGACTTAATTTACATATATTAATCTACATATATGATGAGAAGAAACAGATAAAATTTCCATCAAGTTTGTTGCTTTACTTTACTTTAGGAACCCATTATTTCATAGCACTTGAGCAATAAATTAACCCTTTTGTTTTACGAGCATTTCCTTTGCGATCCGGCAATGTTACAGCTTTAAATTGTACGCGAAAATCCTTTTCAATTGAAAAAACGAAGGAGTGTGAACAATACGCGAGTAGTTAACCCTGCGAGTGCTGAATCTGTATAGAACACGGCGATCCTGGGCTTATTCGGGTGGAGCTGGGAATTTATCGTTTTGCAACAATGGACCGCTTGAGCCAGCGGCACCGCGCCTGTTGTGATTTAATTCAGTTGGCTCACGTGAGCGCGATACGGACATAATGCGAGTTTAACTGTTTTCATAAACCGCGCGTCCGCTGAGGTTTGTTTTTAGTTTTAGTAGCTGTATTACAATTTCGCAAGTACCTAAGGGACAGATTTGCTGTCACTTAAAGGTTATCGCTCTCATTCGGCGTCTAGTTGTACACTAGTTGATCCCCGCTTATATTTAGCCTTTATACTACTACCTTATTATCTGTAATCAACCCATGGACATCTGTAATCAACCCCAGATAAGATCACAGTCTTATCTAAGGTAGGCCATAGATGCGTTGCTACCCCTGAGGACTAAGTTGGAACGTCTCGGATAAGTATGTCTCCCTAACCACACCCTTCAAACCAGAGATTCTGCCAGCAGATTTTGCCAGCTTCAGCCTATTCTTAAATAAGACGTATATATAAATTATTAAGTAAGAAATATATCGTAATTATTGTCGCGAAAATTCACATGTAAATGTTAAATAAGTAGGTATCGATCAGAATTCCTTGGTGTACAAAAGACTGCTAGCTTTTAAAATTTCAAAGGTTTTTTGACTATTGAAAAGTGCAAGCTTTATTTCATTGCAATAGGTATGTAGCCTTAGGGGATTTCGGAATTCCTTTTTAATCCTTTTCTTAAATCTAGATTCAAAGCGTTACGAGAAGGGCGTTTTACGTACCTACCATTAAATTTGGGGTTCCCATTTGTATTTCTCAGCTATACATATGTTATGTATGAAGTAATTAATGAAAGAAACCTACCCTACTCCTTTTAAATAAACTGTAGACTTCCTCAAATTTGCATAAAACAAAATTCAGGGTAGATGTATGAGCATGTACTGTTTTGAACCTTTCAAGACATTCTAAATAGATTTTCTTATACGAATTTTGCGTACGAGCATTAAAAAGTAGTGTTTTAAATCTATGCGATTCAGCTTCTAGTCAATTTCATTATCTAGTCTTGATTCTATTAACGATAAATAAACAATCTATCGGTGAGTAATTATTATTTTTATTTCAATTAAAAAAGCGTACAAATTTCAGTTATAGTAGAAGATAACATCTTACGCTGAAATTAAATCCGTTTTACTCAGAATGTCACACAATATTCGCAGACCAATGAGACCGTATTATCGAAAACTTTCCCGGTCAAAGACCCAAAACTCCAGGGAATGAAAATTCAATAGACCCCTAATTTAACACATTCGATACAAACTGAACAACGCTATTCGAATGCGCATAATTTGGCAAGTTCGCCTTCAGATTCTCTTAGGTCTACTTAGGTCTTTATAATTTTATCGGGTTACCCAGTATCCCGAAATTTGAACAGATATTCCAGCTTAGATTTTGACATTCCACTTCAGATATCCTATATTTGAATCATAGAAAGCAAATGTCAGAATTTTCAAAGTCTAACGAGACTATTTAGTTTAGATATCCTACATTTTAATCCTAGGAAACAACGGTCAGAATTTATAAAATCTAACTAGATTATATAATTAAGAATATGAATGATGATTTTAAAATGGTAATAAATATGGCAAAGAAATAATGATAGTCTATAGTCTATAGTCGGAAATAGCATAATGGAACCCTAACTCTTATTCTGATAGGAAAATTATTATTAACATTAGTTTAAATAGTTTTAAAGATGGTAAACAATTCGTTGTTTCATGGTAATGTAGTTAACATCATACACGTTTCTGTCTGAAGACTTCAGTATTAAGTGTGGCTGTGTTTTGGTTTAAAACATTGGTTAAGGGCGAAACTCACTAACTTGGTGCTTTGAAAATGATTGAAAAGAATTATGTTATGAATTGCCTTTTAAGTCATAATACGACGCTTTAAAAAGATGCTTTCTTCACTCATAGTCTCACAGTAGGATTTTCTCCTGTGTCGTGGGTGACATGGACACACAAAGACGAATTTACAAACATCCAAACCCAAAACAGAAATTTAAATGCATCATTCAGATATCTGTCTAGCTAGTAATCGAACCCGGAACCCCCTGCGCGTCAGACCACTATGGTACAACCCCGCCACGCGGGTAGTCAATACGAACCATAATGTGTCCTATAAGTACTTGATATTCCTATGCACAGGGCACCATAAAATTTTAAAATAACATTAACCAGCATGATTTAGTCTCCACGCGTGGCCCTTAATAATAAACCCTTAAATATAAAAGTCCGAAACACATGGTGTTATGGTTTAATAAGATGGGGGTAAAAAATGCGTTGTGCCAAATCGCGCGCGTGTCTTGCGACTTTCGGCAGCAGATGTGAGGGACATGTTTTTTGGCAATAAGGCTGGCTATTCACTAAAGCTTAGCGTGAAAGATAAAAATATTGAAGAAGCTGGTAATCATATATTGCAGTGGCAATATATGATTACCAGCTAGTAGTGACTAGTCTACTACCTAAAAAATATTTGATTATCTAGGTGTCTCTTTGGTCAAAGATAGAATTTTTTACTTTCTAATTTTCATCATAACCATAAAAGACCATTTTATTTTCGGGTCATGTCCTCTCAAGCACAACTACATAATATATTAAGAGTGCTAATTCTTAAAGGAAATGGGAATTTGTGGGTTGACAGTAGCGCCTCTACCACTGCACCTTCAGTCATTGTCACAGCGCTGTAAATTACTTGTGTCTGGAAATATATTACTAGAATGCGTTACAACTTAGACAACAAACTAGTAAAAAAGTGACCAACTAGTAAAAAAGTTAATACATTCTGTAAATATTTTATACTTCTGATGTAACTTCGTTCTATAACATCATTATGTCATTTCTGTTCTTCAGTTAGGTGAACTAAACTCTATTCAGTTTATTCAAATATGTCACATAATCAGTTCATTACGACTATCCAACAAAATTCTAGTGAATAGCCAGCTTTATAACGTGTCGCTAGGGAGACCATTTTTCACGTACGCCATTAGCACGTCTCGTGTTCGTTATGGGTATGTTGATCCTCGACTCAAATAATTGTTACTATTGGTTACTCTAAGGTACTGGCCTTGTACTTACTATATGATTTCTACGTGAGATAATAAGCACGTAGATAAAACAGTCGTAGATTTCCTAGTACGCTTATTCACGGTTTATTCAGGATTTAAAGAATAAAGTTTGATGTTTCTTGGAAAAAAACGGCGTAAAATTGTTTCTATCTATGTAGAAAAATAATATAAAATACATGGTATTTTAGGTTAGAAGTACGCACCTTATGGTAAGTGCTTACAGATATCCATGGACACCGGTTGAGAAGATCAGATAAGATTTATTTTATCGGACATCAGGATTCTCTAATCATTTATGCACAACGCACAGATACTTTACTACCCCTAAGGACTAAGTCTCAAAACCTCGGAGAAGTATCTCTCTGGCTATACCAGATTTAACAGCCAATGTTATTATTTCTCAGCAAGCCTTACGCCGCACTGTTGGTCAAAACTTTTGTCACGAAATCCACCCAATTTCCATACGAAAGATAGTACACAATGTAGAAGAAAATAGGAGTGGTCGTACGCATTGCTCAACGATTTGTCTTACAGCATTCGTGGGCACGGAGCGTACGACGTAAAAATTTACAACGGACGAAACAAAGCATAGTAAATCTGCAACAAAGGCCACAGGACACATTGCGCTTACATGTGCCGGTTTGCGAAGAAAGGTAGTCGTTATAACAGAAGCGAGTGACGAATAGAGAGACGAAACTTTGTCAAAGAGAGATCTCCTACCAGGCTAATTATGCCTGAGAAGCGGCCGTGCTCCGACGATCTCAGTTCGGAACTTGTATATACCCAAGATCTTGAGAATTCTTCAATAGCGTGGTTCAGAAATACTAGTGGCCCATCTCTTGATGAGTTGCGGGAAATCGCCACAAAACTAAATGTCTCTTTGATGATTTTCAGAAGTTGAGTTTCGGGTTTCTTTTATAAACAATGAAGCCAATGAAACAAAGCATAGTAAATCTGCAACAAAGACTAATCTTGCATTTACATAAATGGATTTTTCCAAAAATGAACTTTTTAATATTCAATCTGTCAACATTGTTACATAGTAATTGGAATATTCCTGCCCTTTTAACGTTTTATGTCGGACAAGTTGCTATAAATAGAGAATTTGTAGTAGATTTTGCTGTTATTCCGACGGACGCCGGATGTGTCAACAGGACGTGATGGCGATTTCAATAACTACATTTATTTTGCTTCATATTTATATCCGGGGGCTTGATACATTCTGCCAGGTAGAATGAGGATGGTTCGATCTCCACGTCTATTTCTAGCATGAAGTCGTTCTTGTGTTTCCTTGGACGGGTGTGGTTGACTTACCTCAATGAGGACATTCTTGATCTTTAGGAGTAGCACACATCTATGATTTAGATCTATTTGGTTACAGATTCCTGAGCGTCAATGACTACTTACCATCATCTGGACTGCATGTTAGATTATTACCTACATCTTCGTTCTCGTAAAAGCAAATTGTTGAAAAGAATTATTAGTAGTATTGCCGTACTGATTTGAAATTTAGTCCGATTTCTTTTTTATATAACGATGTTAAAATTCAACAGTCATCTGACTAACCAGCAAAAGAAAACAGCGTGAAGAAATATATTTGCCTCAGGATTCTTCTTGTTTTGCAGGTATAACGTTATTAGTCTTTACCTTTCGATCACATGAGTTATCTACCTAAGACCTAAATTAAAGTTACTGTATACCTGAAGTTAAACAAAACATATTAATATACGAGCAAATAGGCTATCTTCTACGGTCTACGTGCTCATGTACATAGGGTTTTAATTATTACGAAGAGAAATATTTACAGTGTAAATAACCCGTGTCATTCAGAGAATTTCTCTATTGTTACTTGATATTTTCATTTTAAAGGGTTCGGTGTACATATTTCATTCGGTATTTTATATTATCTTGAAAACTGAATGGGGTATGAGCGTATAGAATTGCATTATCTATACAAACAAATAAAAATTGAAGTTTCTGTGTGTGATTTAAAAATAACATTTTTTCTATGTATTCTTTTTTACTTTTTAAACGCGGGTGAAACTGCGGTGATCAGCTAGTAGTTAATAATTTTTAAATAATGTTCATTATAAAAGACATCAAAGGCGCGTACGAGTTGTGAAGATGAGAAGTTTACAAAAATGCATAATTATTTTGTTATTTTAGGCAAATAAGAGTCCAGTGTTGGCACATCAGGCCTAGACCTCTATAACGAGATAAAATCCATATCCACTGAAGCAGTCATGACTTAATGATAAATTAATTCATACAAGTTTTTAGGTAGATGATTGTAATTTTACATGTACATAACAGTAGGCACATGAATTGAAGCACTTCAAACTTACCAACCTTAAAACTCACACTTAAAACGTAACCAAAAAACGGTGTACTAAATTTTTACCAAGGAAATTACTCAATTCCTTAATAAATTCTTCGTTTTATCAATGAACCACTTTATAAAATGAAGTACAAATTACTCGATTCACAATGTATGTAGCCAGAATCCGCAATGTTCACAATTGATCCACCCGTGTTGCGTCCTCGAAAAACGCATTTTAATCCACGTAGTGCACTTCGCTCAATTGCTCAGCCATCGGACGAGTACTCACATATTAATCAACGGGATTCTAAACTCAACAATTTATTCTGATGCACAAAGGTTTTTTATAGAGAGAATTCCAGCGGAGGTGAAGTGAGTATGTCCACGTGAATTTTGTAATCAACTCCAAATAGGATTGAGAGCAATTTACCATTAGAACTAAATATCGTCACTTTGAGTCAGATACATTAAAGACATGCCAACCAAGTAGGTATAGGATCTGCCAAAGCAATTGGCACATTGACGTGTAGTTACATTACAGAAATGCAACCGGGGCAGCTTAACGTGACCTCCGAAGTACGCATGAAATTTTGCTTCTAACGGTCACCCATCCATTTAGCGACCGCACCCAATGTTGCTTAAATTTGTAAATGGGTTAAGATCTACGCAATCCCCAGTCTATGCTTCATCCGCAGGGCTAAGCGCGCTTCATGAGGCATAAGTATGACACGATTATTTTTCGACGTAAACATCCAAACATTTGGAGCGTATCAACCATCGAAAAAATACGAGACATTGCAAAAACTTCTCGTCTACGTCCCAAATATCATTTAGGTCCCGATATTATCGATATGGATTTTCACTTAACGCTCCCTACGACATATAAATATGTTTGTATCTATTTGTAGCGGTTATAAAGCTACTGATGGGCAAACTGTTATCGACTGACCTTCGCTGGTCATGATTGATAGCATGACGAGACATTTTGTCTTTGCTTGCATTTTACGTAAATCACAATGGCCTATGTTGATGACTGATTGGACATGGGTTATTGGTCAACTTGTAAAATATGAAGGATTTTTAGTTTTTCAACTTTTCAAATATTTATTTATTAAATTTAGTTGTTGATTATTATTTATTTTTGCCTATTTGTTGTTAGAAAGTTTTTGCTAACTTCACATAAAAAATACTTAAGTGTTCATTTTATTTTACAATTTATGGCAATTGAAAGCTAACTAAATGAATACGAATATTCGAATAAACGAATACTTATACAATTTCCACTTGAAGCCAAAGACTTAAATCGGTAGGGTGTTCACAAATGCTCATGCAGATAGTGATTTGGACTTAATTATGAGGCTCAATTAAAAAACCGTGAACTCATAGGTAATATTATTATTGTACCAGAATACAAACTGGTAGCGGATAAGTAGTTTTGTATTTATGATCACGATGACAGCCAAATAGATAAATCCAATCCGATCCAAACCAAAACAATTTATGAAATCTATAGGTTTATCAAAAAACGCAACTTCAAAATCAAAAATCGGCTGGCAATTTCGTTTGAAACCGTTTCACCTATTTCACCTGTGCCATCAATTCAAAAATCATGTCAGAAGTTAACAAACACCGTTCAACGAGAAAAATCGTGATTTCTAACTGAAAAAGGAAGCAATCAATCGCTGATCCAATTAAGTGAGTAAAAATAACAAGGTCTTTTCATTACGTTTTCGGCCATACTGCGCTGCGGCTAATTGACGTATCGATGGACAACGCGGACTAAAACTCTTTTTATGTTCAATAAAACATTAAAGATTGAACGAATTGTATTAACGTAATTGATTGCTTAATGGATTCCCAATTACGTTACGCTGAATGTTTGTTTGGAAAAAAGCGGTCAGTGGTGTTGGAGGATGAGCTTCCTTCGTCCGTAGGTTCTTCCTTATAAAACCCTATACGTGTCCCCTGGGTGGTGGTACTGATATGAGTCAGAAGTATGTACCACTACCACACCACCACGTTGAACAACAAAAAGTAACAACAGAGATAAGAATATTACGAGTAATACCGTATATTTACGGTTGTTTAATTTTTTTCGTTCCTCTCAGAGGTTTAGCCAAATCCTTCTTTTGAGCGAACGTTTCCGAAATTTAGCTAGGAATTATTTTATAAAGGGATCCGTTTTCGTACTCTCGTGTAAACGCGGTGTTATTTTCAGTAATTATATCAGGAATAAATAAAATATACGGTACAGAGAGAATTGTGGATGAAATGCAGCTTTCTGGTTTTTGTAATGAAAATATCTTAATAATATAACTTTGAAATATTTTGCTTTTGGCCGCTAAAGGAATCCTGTTTGAATGTAGTTGCAATTTTAATGACAAAATTGATTTTACCTATCTTACTTGAACCATTTCTGGAAAAGTCAGCGCGTTTTTTTTATAATTTGGATAAAGATATTAATCTTTATGATTAACGTGCTGTGTTTGTCTAAATCAGTTGATTACCAGTTCGGGCGATAACACACCCCAACACTGCATCATTATGACCATATGTGTATGGTGTCACATAGATAACAGGTATTGAAGTTTTTACATCTTTACGGATGATACTAACCAATCTATGATACCGCCGAACAATGAACAAGATTAAAACGTCAACGTTTGAATACTTTTGTATCGGGATTCGCCATGAAGATTTATTTCGATATTACTTACACAAAGAGGGTTTGTTGATGTAGAGTTTCACAAAATTGTTTTAGGGAGGAAAATATTGCGGGGCTTTCGTAGCTAGACTATTACTATCAGATTCGACTTTTGTATGTATGTATATTTTATAGATATTGATGCGTTATTTGAGTTAAGATTTTTCACGAATCGTGTTGTGAATAATGATTTTTAAATCTTTAGTCAAATTTAAAATAACGCGCTATTTTAGAAATAATTCAAGCAACATAGGTAAAATCAATTTTGTTATTAAAATTGCAAACTAAATACAGGATTCAAACAGGATTCCTTTAGCGACCAAAAGCGAAATATTTCAAAGTTATAGTATTAAGATCTTTTCATTACAAAAACCAGAAAGCTGCATTTCATCAACAACTCTCTCTGTACCGTATATTTTATTCATTGCTGATATAATTACTGAAAATAATACTGCGTCCACACGAGAGTATGAAAACGGATCCCTTTATAAAATAATTCCTAGCTAAATTTCGGAAACGCTCGCTCAAAAGAAGGATTTGGCTAAACCTCAGTGAGGAACGAAAAAATCAAACAAACGTAAATACTGTGAATGTTTTACTCCTTATATATTATGCTTATCTCTGTAGTTACTCTTTGTTCAACGTGGTTCTAGTGTTAATTCAGAAGGTGGTAGAACCCTTTGTAGTTCGACTCCAGCGGCACCACCGCAACACCTACATATTTCCACCTTATATCGGTAGTGTTAAGCATTGAAGTTCTGGCTTGAAACATACGTATCGCATCTGTAGCCAACCTAAGTAAGACTCTGTTCTTATCTGAAATGAAGATCGGTGCCCTGCAATGGGATAAAAATGCTTTTGTTTAAGAATATGGTCTGCTGTAATCATTGATTGAGGGTTAAATGTAAAATTTGATATTCGCAGTTTGCTCACTATATAATAATTTGAAACGACTCATTTGTGTAATATAACCTCACTTAGTTACCTTTGATATTACTTTGAAATGGTCTAACAGACCCCAGTGGACGCATACTCTCGTAAAAGCAGTTAAACTCGCATTATGTCCGTATCGCGCTCACGTGAGCCAACTGAATTAAATCACAACAGGCGCGGTGCCGCTGGCTCAAGCGGTCCATTGTTGCAAAACGATAAATTCCCAGCTCCACCCGAATAAGCCCAGGATCGCCGTGTTCTATACAGATTCAGCACTCGCAGGGTTAACTACTCGCGTATTGTTCACACTCCTTCGTTTTTTCAATTGAAAAGGATTTTCGCAATTTAATGCTGTAAGTCCGTTACTGCCGGATCGCAAAGGCGCTGGCACTCATAACGATAAAACAGAAAGGGTTAATTGATTGCTTAAGTGCTATGAAAAATAAAACCGGCAGAATTAAAATGTCCATTCCGAATGAAAATTCGCTATCTGAATACGGTATCGTTGATTCGAAATAATGAATCAGATCACTATAAGAGAATTAAATGGCATCCCGAAGTCACTGTACAGATACAGTCCAACTGATAGAAGAGCGGCCAGTGTTACTTGGTCTGTCCTGTTTGGAAGTTTATATGCGATTTCGTTCGTTTTCATACTGGCGGGAGATATCAGGGAGATCTTTGCAGATTGGAGTCGATAGGCACTGTGTTGTGAATAAACCATGAGTTGTTTTCAATTTAGCGTAAAAGCGTTTCGTCATAAAGCTGGACTGGTCATAATTAACGTCCATATATGGATGTACGACAAATGTACGCGGAATATTTATGTGTCCGACGCGAAAACTCTTTACTCACTCAATTACATGGGTCTTTTGATGCATTTTGATATGCGGTATTTGTCTTCAAGATAGAAATAGCGAGGCGTCTTCCATATTCTCAAAGGTATATGAAGTTGCAGTAAGTCAACAGTACCTAAATTCATTTTTTCTATTCGATTACAATACCTGACCATCTCCAGTTTATCTTGTAAAAAAAAAGATAATTAATTCCAAAAATACACTTAGCACTTTTTAAAATATGGAGTTAGCAAATGGGGATGCAGTCTAAAGACTAAATTAGATCGCCTCAGATAAGTATGTCTCCTTTACCACTTTACTCGTACGTCTCACTTTTTACAAGTCTGTGAAAAAATATAAGTAGGATTACTCAATTTGTAACTGCAATTTAATTAGTTTTGAATCAAAGAACCAAATATTCCAATAGTATGCAAACCACACAGGTAAAGTTTTCAATGACACCGGTATCTAGCAGGAGCTGTTAAATACACCACAAAGTTTCTGCGGACGGTCTAATAAGTTCACTAGTTAGCGTTAGTTAGCCGACTCATCTGAGCTAACTACGAAATCCCGGTTTTATTAACCCCTCTTTGCTTTCACTTTTGTTTAATGCACAGCTTGGCACAAGTTTCTACAATTCATACGGTACAAATATGAATAGCAATGAATTATTATTCAAAATGTTATTCATAAACGTACAGTTTTAAATTGTAGAGCTGTCTGATCTTTTCTTTAGATTTGTTATGAATGGCTTTGTGCTGTGAATATCCCAAAAGTGCCTTTGTAAATGTTTTATTTTAAAATCAAATACGTCGCATATAACCCAAAAGACTTGAGTCTTAATGAAATTAATTTTTAGCACTTAAAATAAACAATACTTTTCTAAACATTCTAATGAAACGAAAATTGCGTTTGTGTGGGATTTTGGTATGCTTCAAAATTTTGTATTTAAGGCTAAGTGTATTTTTTGTCTGAGATAACACTATTAACATATATAGCCACGAGTCAAGATTTCCACAATTACCACAATTTTTTCATTGCTTATTACTTTAACTAATTCTGAATTCACAGCATGAAAGCTCAATTCATTTACTATTTTCATAAAACACAAACAAAAAGTCCTTTTAACGACAAAACATGAATCATACGAAAAGGAATAATAAACTAATTTGGCAACGAAGTTAATCCTCGACAGATAAAAAATCGTATGGGTATTTTACAGACGTCTGAAAACACAGCCAAAATGCAAATATTACGCGGCAATACACAATAATACAATGAATGTAGAATATTCTACTCGTATTATATCGTGGGAGAGATTGTTATACAAAGATATTTTGTCTGCTGAGCACGGGTGTCTTCCCACCACTGAGGAAGGCTTGGAGCGTACTCCACCATGTTGCTTAATGCGTGTCCGTGCCGGAATCTAAACCAGATGTTTTAAGACCACCCATTAAAGCATTCAAGGTGTCGATAAACTTTCTATCCAATCATAACAAACGAGACCGAAGGTTTGACGTGCTATCCAAAGCACGGAAGCGCGCATGAAACAGTAGGTAAATAATGTGTCCCAAAGCTGCGCAGTGCTCCTTCTCACCTTTAAAGTTGTTGAAACCCGGTGTAGTTCGTATGTGGTGGCACCATTGTAGCAATGTATCTGTGATTCCATTGAAGGAAATGAATCAAATAGAACCCATTTATTAGAAGTTGGTTATAGATGTCCACTGGTGGCAGTTACCAAGTGCTAGGATGTACTGCAGCCTAATTTACTTCATTAATATTTTTACAAAAAAAAAATACACGAGCGAGGCAATGCACGCCTTTAAAAAGCTATTTGCAACTTGACACAACTGGCTTTAAAAATTAAATTGTTACAAATAAAAATTGCTCCACAGTTTTCCTTGTTTGCAGTTTGGGTGTAGTTAAAACAGTTAACAGTAAAAATATAACTATCCCCAACTGGAACTATGTCTAACAACTTTTGAGTTAGCTTGCCCTGGTTTTGATAAAAAATGAAATACCTCCCAACATAAAGCAACAAAAGTATATTTTTTGGTTTTAATTTTTGGAATATTTAACTACAACTAACAATTCGTGACCTACATCTCTTTCCACTTTAAACTAGTAGTTAACATACATACATGAAATAAGTACAGTCATTTAAATGATATTTAAGTGAATAAAGATATTTCGATTTTTTTTAAATATCAACGACCATTTTGTGGTCAGCCACCGATGCGTTGCCTTTGTAGACTTTGGAACACCTCATGTAAATGTTATGCCTTATTAATTGAAACCAGAACACATAGAAAAGTTAATTTTGAATCTCTCACCTCTATGACTCTTTAGCAGGTGGTTGAACTCTATGTAGTTCGACTCCGGCGGCACCACCGTCACACCTATTTCTGCCTTATAACAGCAGTGTAACGTTGCCGTGTTCTGGTTTGAAGGGTGTGGTTAGGGAGACATACTTATCCGAGGCGTTTCAACTTAGTCCTCAGGGGTAGCAACGCATTTGTGGTCGACCTCAGGTAGGACTGTTATCTTTTTTGGAGTTAATTACAGATGTCCATGGGCGGCAGTGGTCACTTACCATCAGGTGTACTGCATACTCGTTTGCTACTTCCATCATATAAAAAAATACAAATCTATTGTAATAGCTGAAACTATAAGTTTTAAGATTTAACTGGAACTTTATTTTTGAAACAAAAGTATATGAAACGATTCATGATAAAAGTGCTCAGAGAAAACCGTTTTGTTAGATCCAGTTCGTAGATAAAAAGCTTCTCAATAAGTACGTCTCGTCTTGGTTATATACTTACCATGTTTCATCACCAAGCTATGAGCGAGAGGCGATGTACATTAATCAATAAGTCATAATTATTCTTACAATCCGCCTCTAAGAACTACAATGTTATGTAATTGAGTAGGTAACCATCTTTAAGTTAACCAACACGCATTGGAGCAGCGTAGGAGTACGCTCCAAGCCTCTCTCAGTTGTGGGAGAAGACACGTGCCTAGCAGTGGGATATAAAAAAGGGTTGCGGCAAACATCTTCAAGTAGATGTTAAGCGTATTTTATGTTATGTTTTTTTATTATACATTATTATTGTTAATAATATAATTTAATAAAATTTTATGGGTGCAAAGAAAATATGTTTAAAACCCAATGATACAGCGCGACACAGCGCGAAAACTACTTTAATTTTGGATTTTTTATTACCTACTGCCTTTTAAGAATTCTAAAATTAATTGCGTTCAGAATTTATCACTAATACGTAATGGTTACTTTATCGCAATATTTGTCGTATGAAACATTATACTGATTTAACAGTCTTTCACTCGCATGCGGTGATTAAAGTGGATTATTTTCTTGAAATGTTTTATGCGAACGCCAGAGGCTACAT
>DWPV01003225.1:0-15588 GCA_018251915.1 Urbanus proteus proteus | reverse complement strand
TTTGATATATACCGGCTACCATACCGGTCTGACACGCAATGGGTCTCGGGTTCGATTCCAGGCCAGACTGACATCTAAATGAGGAATTTAGATTTTTGTTCTGGGTCTGGGTGTTTGTGTATACGTGTATGTATGTGTCAATGGCACCCACGACACAGGAAAAAATCCTAATGTGGGGCTATGAGTGTAGAAGGCGTTTTAAGTATTTTTTTAAATCTGGTGAAGAAGCATTAGAAGGGTGTGAATACCTGCTGACCTTAACCCTCCGTCCTCTTTGGAGTTAGTTACAAATGTCCATGGTTGATACTCACAACTTACCCCGAGGTGGACTGATACTTATCCGAGGCACTTGAACTTAGTTCTAAGGGATATCAGTGTACTTATCTGTAGTCAATCTCAGGTACTGTACTTATCTGGTTGAGTACCTACAGATGCCCATGAGCGGGTGTAAAAACCTTTCATCAGGTGCACTACATTCTAGTTTGCTACTTATTATACGAATGCTATTATTACTACTTACTGTTCTAACTAGCTGATTCCCGCGGTTTCACCCGCGATAAAAAAGAAAAAGGAATACATATTATCTAAACATAACGCCCCGTTCTCCCGCGACGGCGGCACGCGCGTGGCGCGCGCGCTTAAGGTTTCTTTCCAAAATTAAAGTAGCCTATGTTATGACATAGACCTTCAACTATCATACGGTGAAAGTCCCATCAAAATCTGTCCAGCCGTTTAGAAGATTAGCTCAGCCAAACAGACAGACAGACAGATAAAAAAAAATTAATTGCATTTTCGTTATAGGTATCGTGTAAAACAACATTTTTTTACTTAATGCTTATATCACAAACGGACACTTCAATTTTATTTATTTGTATTGATTAATTTTCCGTGGCGCAGGGTGGGTCGCACGGGGCGCGCGGCGCAGGTGGGCGCGGCCGTGCTGTTCCTGCTGCCCAGCGAGGCGGAGTTCGTGCGCCACTTGGAGCAGAAGCGCATCAGGTAATGTTCGCGGGATTGTACGCTTTAGGCGAGCGGGACCTTCACACCGAATAGACGGGTGTAAGTTATCAATCGATGGTTTTTAAATTCTTCTCCGCGTATTAACTTTTTAATCTATACTTAGATGGAAATTCGGGAAAAATTTAAGGTAGTAAAACTCAAAAATACAACCAGAAACAAATTTATTTAGCTCTTAAATTGCTCTTAAATTAAAATAAAATAAAAAATAAAATAAATCGTCTAGTCATGCGTTGTAATAAATGCTACTGCAGTTGAACCATATACAATTTGGCATACCTACTATAAACACTTATTTATAGAACGGCCGTTTAGAAGATTAGCTTAGTTAATCTTACAGACATACAAAAAAAAATGCATTTTCGTTAAAGATATCGTGTATACTTTCAAATGCATTAAATAAAAAAATATTTTGAAATCACAAACAGACACTTCAATTTTATTTATTTGTATAGATTCTACAACCGTACACGTGTCCATCAGGTTACGTCAGTCAGACGAGTCGCGCGCGTTAGAACCGCTCCGTACGGCGGCGCCCGGCGCGGCGTCCCCGCAGCGCGCCGCCATCGCCGTGCAGGCGCGCCTCGAGCACGTCGCGCACAGCTCCAGGGACTGGCTCGCCAGGGCCAGCAGAGGTAACACTACACTAGGGTGGGATACTAGATCCACTGTTATACTGATGAGTAGCGCGCTGGAGATGTTGCGTTCGCCAGGGCCAGCAGAGGTAACACTCTACACTTACAGGACAAGCGGCGAAAAAAACTGGCTAGAGAACACCTTTGGCACAGTTTCAACCGGGTTATGACAGGCGGATGAGTAGTGCGCTGATGGCGTTACGCACGTCATACACGGGTCCGGCCACAAGCTAGAATTAGCACAGGTAACTTTTATGCGATATTTAGATACTTGTGAACAATTTGGCGAGTAATTTGCCGAACAATGACGAGTGTGAACGCCGTACACAAATACAGCGGATTAAATGATTTTAATAATCGTGTGCGCGCCTATTCGGTATCTAAATTTTGCATCATAAATACAGGATGAAACCAATTCGGGCCCGGTCATGTGGTCATAGGACCACATCAAGTCTATTCCTACCAGGATACGTCAATCAGATGAGTCCTGTGCTCTAAAGCCGCCACAGGGTCCCCACAGTTGCCATCGCCGTGCAGGCGCGCCTCGAGCACGTCGCGCACAGCTCCAGGGACTGGCTCGCCCGGGCCAGCAGAGGTAACACACTGCACTAGGGTGTGACACTAGATCCACTGTGATACTCTTCAGCCAGGTTACGACAGACGGATCAGTAGTTCGCCGATGGCGTTACGCACGTGATGCCACAAGCTTGAACTAGCACAGGTAACTTGCTATATTTAGATACTCGCGAACAATTCGGCGAATAATTTGCCGAATAATGACATTATGAATTTGCCGATTGTGTAAACGCCGTACACAAATACAGCGGATTAAATGATTTCAATAATCATATTCGCGCCTATTCGGTATCTAAATTTTGTATCATAAATACAGGAGGAAACCAACTCGGGCCTGGTCATGTGGTTATATGACCACATCAAGTCTATTCCCACCAGGTTACGTCAATCAGATGAGTCCGGTACTCTAAAGCCACCACAGCGGCACACAGCGGCACAGGTATCTTTTATGCGATATTTAGATACTCGCGAACAATCCGGCGAGTAATTTGCCGAACAATGACGAGTGTGAACGCCGTGCAAAGCTACAGCCAATGAAATGATTTCCATAATCGTTTTGGCGGTTATTTATCCGGTCTCAACGAGTATCTAAATTTTGCATCATAACTTACGGAATGAGACCAACTCGGGCTTGGTCGTAGAATCACATTAACCCTTTTTCTGAAAGGTTACATCAATCGGACGAGTCCCGTGCGTAAGAGTCGTGTACGGGAGTCGTCCGATGCGATGAGATACGGACACTATCCAACATGTCATTATATGAAGTTCTACGCTTCGCTTCTCTCCGCAACGCATCGCACCGCATGTAATTTTGTCGACTTAAAACACTCCAATGTATATCGACTGATTCCAGTTTCTACGTAGGACGTACCGTTATCTCGTGCCTCTTATATGGTATAGATAATTTTAATTAACACCGCATATTATTTTCGCAGCATACACATCATGGGTCCGCTTCTACTCTGGGTACCCTCGCGAGGTGCGTGTGTGGCTGGACGCCCGCCAGCTGCACCTGGGCCACGCGGCGAAGGCCTTCGCTTTACGGGACACGCCCGGAGCCCTGGCCAAGAGGGCGAAGTCCGACCCTAATCTAAAGAAGGAGAAGCCCACGAACAGGCTTACGCTGCGCGATGAGGAAGAAAAGAAACGGCCAGGGTAAGTTGCTTTAGGTTGTTCTGTTTATTGAGAATGTGTGTGTTTTTATATCTGAAGTAGCAGATACGTGTACCTAAGCTTCTAGTCCTTAGAATCGGTCGAGCACAGATACGTTATTTTTCCTAAACAATAAATTAGAATACCTTGTAGCGCCGTTTCCCTTACCGCATCCTTCAAAGTCGAAGTCATCAGCACTTAACATTGCTGTTATGAGACAGAATTCGGTACACAAAGCTGTGGTACCTCTGGAGCGAATTACGAAGCGTTATACTACTATAATATAATTGTTACGTAATTACGTTCATATAGATGTATGTAATTACATACATCTATATGAACGAGAAGGTTCGAAAAGTATTGAAAATACTTCAGTATTGTAATAGGTATATGCTTTCCTGGCCACTAATGTTATGTATGGCCACAACCCTCACACAGAAATCCATAATCATAGCGTAGCGTAGCATAGCGTATTCCATTGGGGTATACTTTTATCTAGAATTTTGTAACGTTTAAAATAAAATGTCCTCATTTTCTATTATAGACTGTTTTATTTTCATTTTATTTCACATTATTTATTTTTTTATTTATATTCACTATTATACGTTATACAATAGTTTTTATTGCATCTTCTTCCTATTCTTCTTCAATTCTATTTATTCTTCTACTCGTACATTTTCGACATAATATACGTTTTTGTATTTTTTCTAGGTTTCCCAAACTGAAAATCGGTGCATTTGGTGGAAGAGTAATAAACAAACAGAGTTCCATGCACACGGCCAGCGAGTTCGACAGCGGCCTGCCCGCTGTAGACACTTACAACAGGGACATGAGAAACAAAAAGAAGAAAACGAAGTGATTAGTTCGGTTAATTGACTTCATTATGACGTCTCATTCTTATTTGTAAATAAAACTTTTTGTCTACCGAATCTGAAGTCTCATTAATTTAAGGCACCGTCATTTGAAAAAGGTGGGTTACTCACGAAAGATGGATCATGTCCAAAAATTCTAATCGTTGGATGAATCGAGATAATGGACGCGAAGCCGATGGCTACCGTTTTCATATTCCTGACTCACGAGTGACTCGAATGAAAAATGACTTTAAACCATTACCGTGGCCCGTCCGGCCTTTTGATATTTAAATTTTTTTCAAGCGGCCATCATTACGACGGGATGATTTGCGAATTCGGCCCCCGCTCGCGGTTTTTGTGAGGCTGAACGACTTTTTTGTCGCTCTCATTTACGATGTTTTTATTGCTGCATAATGACAAATTAAAAGAGTATTGTGCGGCGCTTTCATGCTGTAATCTCCGGCCTTTTCAAGGTTGAAGAGCTTTCTCTGAGGCGACACTTTTGAATGACTTAATCGTGACGAGAATGAGTTCGTTACTTTGTGAGAATGAAAAGAAATGAATAGCTTCATTTACTTTATGAAAATTTTCCAATACTAAGTTTATACATACATATAATTATAATACCTACCTACCAAAAAACTTCGTAGTTGTTAACCGTAAGTCTCTAAATTGAAGGTAGTGTGGAACCTACTTTATCGCATTGGTCCAGCCCGGATTGTTAAAAATTTAATTACTGAAAACCTATTTGTCAAAATTAACGTAATATAATGCAATGTTAATACAAGGGTGCGCTTCTCTTACTTATGAGGAGTCAATTTTAGTTCTCCGGAGTGGCAAAGCATATGTGATTGGATTCACATAGAACCCCTATTGTATATGAAGTTGTTAAAAGTTGTTGTTATTTGAAGTTTTTGTCCATGGGCAGCAGAGA
The DNA here is from genome assembly GCA_018251915.1 of Urbanus proteus proteus. Lineage (NCBI taxonomy): Eukaryota > Metazoa > Arthropoda > Insecta > Lepidoptera > Hesperiidae > Urbanus > Urbanus proteus. Next base: position 10,423 of record DWPV01003225.1, on the reverse strand, counting down.
GTCATTTATTGCAGGGTGCACTGTATGCTCATTTGCTATTTCAATCTTATATAAAAACTTTTACTAAAAAAATACCGTTTGAATATTGCACAGTATTGTCATAACGCACCTCTCAACACTTAAATACGTAGGTACTTATGGAAACACAGCGTTACTTCTCTCTTTTTACACCATTATATCTGTTTTACTTAACGATATTTGCATCTGTTAGCTGTTGGTTGTAAACAGTTTATACATAACAAGTTGGTAACAATGGAACATTGTTGTTTTTGTGTATTAAGTATAGTTGTGTGGCGTGGCTTCGCGCATCATTAACCAACACATTTGCATGCCGTTCGGCGCCAAACCTCGTGAAAAGGCCTTTTCATTACCATCAGTTATACTGAAAAATCGTTCTGTCAGATATCGACTATATGAAACGATGTCGTTATGTTATTTAAATTTGATTCACGCCTCGCTAGCTATGCGCTAAATAAAATAATAGTTATGCTAATGGCCCATAAAGCGAATGCTCTTCTATTTTTTGCTAGCAATTATTTTCTATTTATTACTATGTACGTGCAAAAATTAAACAACTATTAAGAAATCTCAGGTATTTTTGCTAGGTTGTAATAGTGTACGTACATAGGTAGGTACAACCTTAATCGCTTTAATATAAAACTAATATTGGCATGAGATTAGACGACTTAAGCAGCTTATTCATGTTAGATTGAGGTACCAACAAACATAACTAATTCCTACGTCATAAACAATCGTTTACCTACTATTAAATAATAGTTTAAACTTTTGAAAACCCGATAAAAACCAAATAGGATAACAAATATAGTGTTTTTAAATTATCAAGACATTTTATAATAAGAAGGTAAGTACATTGATTTGTGTATTCACACAATTAAAAGAGGAAACGGCAATAAATCTGGCTATAATTCGCTATCAGACGAGCTGGTGCGTGGCCTGCTTGATTGATGTACGAGGAAATGTATCAGATTAAATAAATTTATGCCGACATAGTAACTGCTTTCACGGCGAAGAATTCCTTTGAAAGAGTCGGCGAGTCAATTCGGAAGTACAATGAGCGAGCTTGGTGGCCTCACGCCTGTTATTGTATCGTAAGTGCTACTATTTTGCCTATCGAAGATAAACCTCAGATGAGAACAACTGTTGTTGTTGAAAAGTGTCGATTTTATTTATGTCTTTAATTTTATTTAATCAGATTAATTGTGTGCACATTATATATGCTAAAAATATAAGTAGGTAAAGTAAGTAAGTTCACATAAAGTTAGTTCATCTGGTAAGTACCTAAAGTTCACCTGGTGTCCTAAGTGGTCACTGTGAAATCTGTCACCACTTCTATAAAAAACATTGAATCTACCTTCGTGTTCTTTACATGATTTTTCTGTGCCTGAGGCGACTGCCTCATAAAGTAAGTCTGCTGGCATACACACTTTACACTACCGCTAACCGCTAATAACCGCTTTACATTAGAAATAGGTGTGACGTGATACCACTCTGGTCAAACTACTAAAGTACTACTTTGTAACACTATGCCTACGAGAAGAAATCTGAAAAGGTGCGAATATTCGTGAATTTAAATAGTCAATTAGATGCATATTGACAGTGTATGTCGAATAAATTCATTTCTGTTTGTAATGACTCTTTTTTATAATAATAAAATTGTAATACGGTTTTATTATTCGCACCACATTAATAGGCAATTGTGAATGCATTAAACATGAACCATGTAACTCTTCTGTGAGAGTTCCGAGCAGTTGGTCTATGCGTTGGGCGGCGAGCGCTCAAACACGCCTCGTCATGACCCACCGAATTATGAGCACAAAGCGCCGTTGATACCGAATATTCCATATAAATATTGAGCTAATCGCCCTTTCAATGAAGCGGCCCGCTTTTTATTAATAATTGATCGCGGAGCGGCGAGTCATGCGCCGTATTGTGTGGAGAACACATTTTTTGCTGTAGCTCGACTCATTAATGAGCAGTGTCGAGCCTCCGCATATGACGGAGGAAGGGGCGTGCGGGAACCTCGTCCGAAACTAATTTTCGATGAGCCCAGGACGCGTCGCATATAGCCTGGAACTAATTTCTGTTTGGTAATGTGTTTTGCACATAATGCTTACATTAATAGCAATTTTAAAATACCTACTACAGTAATGTAGTAAATCAACCTACAAAAGAAAAGCTTATTTTAAATGTAAAACTTTTCTACTATTTTATATAGTAACTAGAAAAGTTTTACATTATTAATCTCTTAGAAGATCTTATCGGACCAATATTATCAACATTTCAGAAGTCTACTGTAAGAAGAGAAAATTACACAAAGAACAGAATATTTACTTAATGAATTAATTAAAAAAATATATTTTCTTAAAGGTGCTGAAAACCGTAGGTAGGGAAAGAAAAGCGCATCATTTTCATCGAATTAACGCATTTAGTTCCGTTTATTATTCCACTTATCTAATTAAACATTCTCACGTTTCATGAAACAATAACTTTTAATTTTAAGTAAGAATTACGAGTGCACCGCTTATACTCGGGTTAACAGTATAACAGCGCCGTGAGAAGTCGGTTAAAAGCTTAGGTTAACACTACTTACAATTACAATGTGGACAATGGTTATAACATCTTTAATCGTATTCCAAGGTATCATTCACATACTCAATAATTACCTAAATCTAGATAAATAAGTACTTGATTTGAAATCCATTTTTTGTTCAATTCCTTAGGTATGGTAGGTAGGTACATCCGTTTGTATAAAATCTATTTATACAACGTTTCAAAATTATTTCGATTACGTATCGTTCATTTCATACAATATGAAATAATCCTTTGTTTAGGAACTACACAACTATGTACCTATATTTTTTTCTATTTCCTTTATAATTTTCTACAGCTGCAAAAGGAACTATCTACGCATAAGCTTAATATTGTATTAATAGTTTAGAAACAATAACCAACATCAATCAATTTATCATCGTCGTCTAAATATTTCTACTTACATGAAGTAACAGTTAAATAATTTATTTTTAAAGGATAGCAGTGATATAAGCTAATAATGTAATAAGTACCCTTTTTATATTCCCGCGAATTACATAAGTGATGGTCACCACAACAAAAGCGCGGTGTCATTGTTCGCGAGTTGCCATCTGATTATCGTTATTGTTTGAAGCGGGAAACAGCTAACATTCACTCCATTTAATATAATTGAGTGAACGAAGAACCTTATCAGTTATAATTATCTAGCCGGGCTTTTTAGTAAACATTAAAAATTAAAATGGCGTTACGAAACAATGCTTTAATTACAGACTGCATTGCAGCTTCCCTAGGATTCGGATACGAGAGCTATTCACATGCGAATCTAGTCTAATCTTTTTGTGTTACGAGTTCATGTAGTTAATCTCTTTGCATATTATTTTGATAAGTAGTACTTATACATCACATTTGGAAACATAGCCATACCTATGTACTACCTCTTTACATTTATAACGTTGGGAATACTAACGGAGAGCTAACTTTTCCATCACCTAACTACTTCTTTTTCGCCAACGTAGCAACGCTATGATAAATATGAACAATAAAAGAGGAAAATTAGCAGCGGACACGCAGAAAATAATCGTTTAAAACGTATTAAGCATATGCACATATTTATTTACGTAGTCATATATGCAATTGACTAGCCAACACATTGTTTTCCGAGCGACTCCAGCCCGCTGCATCGGCGAGCTAATGATGTGGAAAGCGATTCGATACTTCAGATTGAAAAACTAGATACATTCGACCGATCACTTTGTAAAACACTGAATAATAGCAAGAAACAACCGTTTTACAAGAAGTAATCATGGTGTAGATAGCAAAAACACGAGCTATTAATGGTCTACGAGCGACGGGTTTTTACTATTCATGAGCGAATTAACGGCAGGCTCCCACACAAACGAACTACGAACGCGCTACGAGCACAGCGCTAACTAGCTAAGAAAATGACACATTCGCGTTAATGGTTACGTGGAATACAGTTTAATGGGAATGTGTTAAATTAAATGACAGATTGGCAAATGCGAGGTCTTTAGAATTGTGAAGTCTATGGCTATATGTATATAGATATACATAAATGTAGGTATAAAATGCCTGAGACTACCGTTTTAAACCATTATTATTTTAAAATCTGGGGATTTCTTCGTAGTTGATTTTCGTAGTTAACGCACTTTTAAATCACTTCTATCTCATGGGGGTGTTTAAATCACTACATAAGTGAAAAAGAAGCCGTCTATCACGATATCTTTAAGAGGTATCGAAGGTACATACCTATTGTTAATCAGTAAATTACTTGCCAATGTGATCTTTACGTAGAAATGTATGTAAACCCTTATAATATTCTGCGTGACTGCATACAATACATATCGAATACCCAAAATAATAATGACGTGCCGTCATAACATCTAGTAGATACTTATTAATGTATAAAACATGCTCCACACTAGCATGTCCACGTCGTGGGCGTGATTGACATACAAGCACCTTCACGAAGAGATGTACGATATGACGAAGGTAATGAAAATTGTCAATGAGTGTTTTTTATGAAATAGAAGTAACAAACAAGTTTGCAGTCCATCTGAGGGTAAGTGACCACTACCACCAATAGAAATCTATATAATATACCACAGGTAGAATTGGAGTTTTACCTAAGATCAGCCACAGTTGAGTTGTTATCCTCGAGTAACTTTGAATGAATTGTGTAAGTTTTTCATCCTTACCACCATGTTAACGTAGCTCTTCATAAGCAGCAGTGTTAAACTAGTGTTACAAAGTAGGTAGACGGACAGAAGGTGTGCCTACCGTGCTTCCGGAGTTAAAAGTTAAAACATTAAGTATTAAACTATGTTAAATTAGGTGATAATTCTTAAGATAGTATTTCTATATCTAGATCAAGAAAGTAGTAGACATATAAATCATTTACACGCCTGGGAATTATATCAGCAATCTACACGGCTAGTTCGACATTGTCTTCATTATTATCCGCATTTACCTCAGGTTATACTTCAGTAAATAGCGAGACGATTACGTTTCTATAATATAGAGTATTAATAAAATCAACTTTCTACGGAAAGACTAAAGTTCCATTTATGTAAAACGATTTCACTGCAGCGCGTAACTTGAGCGCTTTGCATCAGCTGAGCGGACTTTGCGGTCGCGCCGCTAATACAATAATGCGAAATTGTTATTCATGTAGAACATACGATATATTATGCTTATAAGGATGTTTAGTACCTAAGTATTATGAGAATATTTTATTATTCTGTAATAAAACGTTCTTCGTACAAAGTACAATAACATAACGAGTATTTTAAAAGTGCTACGGAATTTTAAATTGTTTCCGGTTTTAAAAAGTTGCGTTAGTTGCAGAGGTCTAGGGTTCAGTTCCTGGCAAGATAACAACAAAATTACTGATCTCTTATTTGTACTGGGATGTTTTCGTGTTTAGGTAGGTAGGTACGTATTTTATGCGTTTTTTAAATATAGATAAATATGAAACTCCATAAGCGTATACAAATGAGAGTTCTATCTATATTTTCGTTATAAACACTAAACGTCTATGCTACGTAAAGAATGTACACCTACATATGTGTTGAGTTTATGAAGCATACTAACAGGAATATATTAATAAAGTGGTTAAAATTATAAATATGTATTAAGCATTAGGTATACCTACCCACCGTAAAAGCCGTTTTGAAAAAATAAAGACTTTTAATACTTTCAGTTGAAGATTATTATTAAATGGGCGATAGGTATCTTACTAAAAATTTATAATGTTCAACAAGATACTATAATATAATTAAACAATTATAAATGTACTAACTACTAGTATTAATGCGTTAACTTATTTTTATTACCTAGGTACATTTATAATAGTTTTCTTGAACAGGTTTAAAATTAAAATGTACCTGGGTGTACTTAGCAATAATAATATAAGTATAATTACCAAAACATATTTTTAGATCTACTCAGTAATATTCCACATGCATGACAAGTTCACATGCATAAAATCAAGTTTTTTCAATATAAACCTTATCATATTGTTGTAGTAAATACACCCATAAATAATCATAAAATAATAATTTGTAGATTGCTAAAGTAAACGTATTAACATGCCAATATTTGTTACATAATTGTCGTTATTAACAATAACTGCGGTGGACAGTGTCTTGTAACTAAATCGATGTATCATTCATCTGTGAGGTGAGGTAGCCGCACGATGGCTCGGCTTACCCGTCACCGATACATTAACCAATAGTTTAACTTGATCATATCAATTTACAATTGCCCACTTTAATGTAGCTTCACTCGCTTTTGATTTATTCCGTACACGATAAACAAACATTTAGTTTTTACTAATTTCCTCATTAATTTTGATGAGCACATTAAAGTGTTATAGCAAGACACAATGGTACCCATTTAATTTACATATGCCGTTTTTATTGTTAGGTATCATCGTAAGAACTCTTAATTATTTTACTGTTATGTTTTTTTAAGTAATTATGGAGTTTTGAGTTGGGAGACTTAATATTACGTCCGGTGACATGAGGAAATATAATGTAATTCAGTTACACGTGTAGGCACTAGAGTTAGTTACGTGTTTATAGAACTGTGACTTTTTGTTAGAATAAAAAGTGTTATATTCGTACAACTAGCTAATAATATTAGTGTTGATAAGCCACAATTTATTCTTAACATAAATATTAAAATGAGGAAATCGAACCGCAACCTTCAGCACGTCTACACTACCCACTGAGTCAGTGGGTAGGCCGGCAGTTGATCAGTATTTAGTCGATATTACCGTCCGTTTACCCAGCGAGCCGCGGCAACCGCAACGCACACAGGGGTACCGTGTACGAATACGATGTAAAAGTATGTCCTCGCCGCATATCATATCGCTGCCATTACGAACGCTCTTATTGTGTGAATGATCATTGGGTATTCATACTAAAACAGCACTCATATATATTTAGTATGGTTTTTCTCACGTGGATGCCTTAGCGTGGACTTCTGAATGTAGATTTTCCATTTATACTTTATTTGACATTAACGAAGCTCTATTTTTTAACATGCCATCAGAATAAGACATTTTTTTATTTTCCACCACGCATTAAACTAAATGTTAATATTAGATTTGTTTTACCCAATAAGCTACCATTTTAATTATACTTTTAGCTATATCATATCAATCAGACAATCATCATATCAATAAATTAAAAAATCATGTTTGTTTTTATATTTTATTGTCTATTATGCAAATAGCGTGGATTAAAAAATAACTGTTATATTTAATTATGGACAGTTCAATTTTACTAACATGTACAGTAAGTAGACATCTGATTACTGGAATACTTTCTATCAAAACTAATTTATAGGCACAATGAATTCTTACTAAACTAGAAATCTAGCGATAGCACCTGTATCGATCCATCTTAGTCAAAAGTTTATTATAAACGTCTGCGAGCAGATAAGCTTCATTAACATAATAATGTCATAATTAATTCATTAGTCCGAGACTTTGTTTTTTAAAAGTAGAGACCGTAATAAAGTTGTTGCTACACTCTACAATAGGTACTCTACATTTGCATTTCTGGAAAGAAAGTTAAGCAGATTTGCAGTATATACCTGCCATTATTCTTGGTAGGTACTAATTATATACTTACATACATTGTAAACATTTATCTTAAAATGAAAAGGTAAAACCGTGGACATAGACAATATTTTAAAGCGTGACATGCAAGAAAAGAATCGTTTATTTTAAAATACACGTTCACTTGCTAATATTTGCAAAATGATTTCATCTACTTACGACCAACCATATGGGCAGTGGCCATTTAGCCAGTTGGATAAAGTAGTTTCATTTCATAAACTTAATTCTGTGATAAGATTTTTTCCCGTAATTTTAGTAATAATATACGTAATTATGAATAATTAGCTGTACAATTGTGTGTATTTTGTGTTACAAACTTTGTATTTTAATTAGCAAGTGCCATTTATAAAATTTACTGATATTTTATGCTTATTTCCTTTGTAAACCTGCTTATAACATAAATGTCTGCAAAAAATAGGCGTCTTGGCAAAAAATACGCGCAATTAATATATTTTGAATTCATCTATTAACAAAATATTTTTCATTACTGTGGGGAAAATACTTTAAGTATTTAATTTATTGCATAATTAAGTATCTTTAAATTATACAGACTTAACCAGTTTACTCTGTGTAGGAAAAGATCAAAAGATTAAACATTGACTTCAGTTACTTAAGTACTGTATAAAAAATAAACAGGCTGCAAAAAGCTGCAAAAAATTGTGATCTGTTTTCCAAATATTTGTAACCTAATTCTATACGTACCTACTTATCTAATCAATTGTTCTAGAAATATAAATTGGTCAAATTTTTTATATTAGATATAGAAAAAGCAATTAAGCATTCATCCCATCTGGTTAACAGGTATTGCCGCTCCATGGATACCTATAATGAACCCCAAATAAAATTAGACTTACGTACCTGACATTGGCTACAGACTCATTGCTACCTCTGAGGACACAGTTGGAACGACTCCGATTGGTAGATATGTCTCCCTTTCCTCAACTAATACCGTGATAATTTCCGCACTGTTTGTTGAATATAATCAAAGCATCTCTATTATAACAAAAATAATCCCTACACAATGTCGATTAGAAAGCGCTTGTGCAATAGGTGTTAACTATGTTTATGATTTGGTCAATCTCCGTTTACCCGTCGTAAATTGAGAAGTAGGAAGACGGTGTCGCTCGCTCGGCTGCGCCTGCGCCGATCGCGCGCGACGCCGCTCTCAGAGGATTGGATTACGTACACAGCTATGCCAACTATCCCTAATAGAGAATAACCATGGGGCTATGAGAAAATATGTTTAGAAAAGTTAATTTTATAGTTAGAGAAAATCCTTATAATTATAAAGCATTTAAAGATAACTACAGAGGAAAATATATTTTGCATATTTGTAGTTTATAAAAATTACCACATTAATACATTTTTGCTTTTGATTTAGAAAGTTAAAACAAAATACAAATGTCAAAATACTAAATACAAAAATAAATTAAAAATAAATTTACGAAATTAAATTGCCAAGTCTCTCATAGGTATACGGCGTCCAAAACTATGTATTGATATTATTTTCGTATTACCTAATAGTTTTTGGTGCGGTAGGTACATGAGACAATTTTGAGATAAAAAAATAAAGATTTGGTCTAAATATTATGTTAAAATATTTGATGTACGAACGTATGTAGATTATTCATACAAAACGAATGCTGATCTCGAATCGAACAATTGACTGGTTTTAGTGAATAAAATGATAAAAATTCTGATTAATTGACGACTAATCTGTCCATCTAACTGCGTATGTAGTTATTTTATTTTTCGATTCTATCAAATCCAAGTTGTAACCGGAGGCTAAGACATAATCATGCAATGGACATGGTGCAGCCAAGCATGCAGGCAGTGGTCGTGAACCACACGACAACTGGCTGTCTCCTCGCATCGTCGTCAGCCAGCACAGCTTCTGCTCATCGTATCAGGACATCATGTTCACGTACCCCGTTAAACACGAGATGAACACGCAGTATTGAATGTTGACCGCGAGCTATGATTTTTTTAAACTTTTATTTATTTAACAGGCTTAGTTCGTTGGTATGTGAGGGTCAAATGTGGCAACAGAATTTTAAAATAGTTAACCCCGACCAATTCAACTGAAATTTTGAGTATACGTTTGATTTGCATGATTAGTATTGTGACGTCATTCTAAATCCAATATGGCGGACTCACAAGATGGTGGAAAAAATCTTTATGAAACTCTCTTATATCGATATAAAATGAAGTGATTTCCCAAAAATAAAACAAAAAGCTTGTTTATTTAAGATTTTTAACATATATTTAGATAAGTTGCTTGTGAGCCTAATTACATAGCTTTACTACGAGTAGGTACATTTATTACAGTTATATCTAAGGTTAACATTATAGGTTAATTATCATAAATGCTACAGTGCTACATTGTAGCAAACGAGTAAATAAGTATGCGTTACTCGCTTTGGTGTGAATAATAAAAAATTTCCGAAGACCTTATAAAGAAGTTATACGGTATTAACACACGAATAGGCACATCATATATACATGCATACATCTGTAATATATTAACATTTTAAATTTATAATAGTTAATAAATTGTCCGCCACATCAGACTCGTGAAATCCTTTGGCTATAAAAAAAGGAATAGACGCCAACCTTTAATATGAGGTATTTTGAAGTTGGTAGAAGAAGGTTCGACTGCGGCGGCACCACCGCCACACCTATTTCTGCCTTATAACGGCATTGTTAAGCACTGCTGTGTTCTGACTT
>DWPV01003224.1:0-15590 GCA_018251915.1 Urbanus proteus proteus | reverse complement strand
GTTAAACCATTACTTTATCTCATCATACATTTATTCTCTGACAATTATTCTAAATTGTACAAATAACAAGCCGAGTAGTCATGGCAACAAATACAGATTATTATTAGTCTAACAATATATGTATATAATCATTCATATTGTTATGATAAAAGATGTGAAAATATTAAACGGCGTCATAATTATGTATTTAAAGAAGAGTAGGTACTTAGTAATATTACTAGCACTCTTTCTCCTACGCCGAATAATTTGAGAACTGATAATTGAATTCTGTTAAGTTATTTTACCTCTACTGCATGATGAAGCCGTAAAAACTCAATTTCCTCCTTCTGAAGCATCTTGGAAAATAGTAGTACATATAAAAACTTGTGGTTTTTTTTAATCAATAAATGAGCTAACATTTTTAATGACTCATAAAGAGTTGTGCCACCGCTGTACCTACAGATTTTTTTATATTAGAACCTTTACGGGCTATAGGTATCAAATACCCGCTAAGTGGTTAATTAATAAACACACGAGAGCCATAATAGGGCTCTTAAGACCGCCGTCGGTGACGCGTGTGAGATAAAAGTCAGGGCCGATGGCTAAAAGTGTAAACCTTTACAAATCACTGTGATATTCAAGACCTAATGATTTCCACTTATACGACAAAGAACATGTTAAATATTGTACTTGCAGGTAGGAATTAGGATGTATCTTGTTTTCATTTAATAAGTAAGTAATATTTAATATGTATATAATAAAATTAAATAAAATTCAATTTGAATTGGAAACATCGTGTTTCTAAGCCTATGTTTTAAACCGCACCATGTGTATATTTACACGAACCATTTGGAGCCACTTATGACCCCTCAATAACTCAGAATCCAAAGAAGCTTGAGAAATTTGGTATACTAATTAAAGCTCCTAGTAAGGAAAACGAAGGCAAATGGCAAGGCCACAGTACAAGAACTACAATTTACGCCCATATGACTGGAAACGAGAAAGCCCAGATATTATGACTCAGATGGGGATTTTATGATGGTGCTTGTAGAGTTAAGGTATATAGAAATGGGGTAGGATATTAGAGTTAGAGTATGTAGAAATACCATATCTATTGACTTCACCATGAGATCTGATATCTTTTTGATAGTGCGGGCTATCATAATATTGTCTCGGTAACATTGGCTTCTATGTTTATATTTATGTCTTTGAAAGGGACAAGTATTTTACACTAGAGAGTAAAATATTACAATAATTTAGTTGAAAATAGTAGTTGTAGTAATTTAAATAATAGTCATACTTAAATAAAGATTGTGTAAAGTAGCCAAATAATTTAATTAAACTGTATTTCGCTTCTGCAATAAGATTCCAGATCCGATCACGAATTTCGCATAAAAACTGTCCATTAGACAAACACTGTAAAAAAGTACATATAAAATAAATATTTATTTATATTGATGACAAAAACGTGTGTTCTGAAATAGCTACTCGAGGCGTAAAACCATTTACATAATTATTAATTGTTAAAATGTTTTTATGATCAAAATGTGTATTGCGAAGTTTCTCTCATGCTGCTATTTTAAACAATAACATCTTCCATGCACACATCCACGTTTTAAGTTGACGTTGCTGTCCATCGCCTGGATTTTGTCCCTTGGACGCCTCCTACGATACCCACAAGAATAGAGAGAATGGAAAACACCATTAAATATTAAAGGTGGTAGAACCCTTGTGGTTCGATTCCGGCACCACCACCACCACTCGCCTTAAAGCAGCAGTGTTCAGTAATGTCGTGTTCTGGTCTGAAGAGTGTGGTAATGGAGACATACTTATTCGAGGCGTTCGACCTCAGTCCTCAGGGGTAACCCCAAGTAGGACTGTGATCATATGTGGGTTGACTACTGATGTCCATGGGCGGCAGTCACCACTTACCATCAGATGGGCTTCATGCTTGTTCGTTATGTATTTCCAGAATATAAAAAGAACATCGCGAGGAAACCAACTCCCCGGAGAATTCAAAGGCGTATGAATTGCACTTGACCACGTAGACTATAACATATATATTTTTGCTCTTTGAAAATGATGCCCGTGCCCAGCATTAAGACAGTAATTGGTTAACGACGCCGAATATGAAACCGCAACGATAACTCAGAGCTCAGAAATCCTCAGAAATTACGTAAATATTGAACTTCATTTCAAGTTCAAGCTGTCTTGTTATCCAAAAACCGGTAACAGATCTGCGACTTTTACTAGTGCGTGTATCTTAAAGGTCTCTGTATCGATATAATAACACGGTGAAAAGGTTAACGTATGATCTACAAAGATTTATGGCTAAGGCGAAGGCTTGACCAGTGGCGAGTATCGATCAGTGAGTTAACTAGTAATGCTGACTTAAAACAAAAAATGACGGCTTAAAATTCTTTTATTTCAGTTTTCAGACACTATATTTAAAAATTATATAGCCTATGTCACTAAGACCAATGAGATGAATCCAACGTTGCGTCATATACTCGTATGTATTAAAATCCGTTAAGCCGTTTGAGCTGTAGGGCGTGTCAATGAAATAGATATGGACATGAACATATAAACACACGCTCGAAAAACATTAACCCACCTTGTGACGCAGTCGGGTAAAATATATATAAAAGCAGGTACGACATCACCTGCCAAAGAATGATTGCCCCCGATATTAAGAAGAGAAGGAGTCACTACTCAAGACGAACCACACGGCATGCATTACAACATCATAAAATTATGAATTCATCTAATTCTCGTAATTATAAAATGACTCTTATTCAATTCCAATCCAATTGACTAATATCAATGTAATTATAAAAACTGGCAACAGCCAAATATTACATTTGAAATTAATGATACTTGCCATAAAATAAAATTGAATGGTCAGCGGATTTTTATCATTATTTTAATAACCGACAATCTTATAGATTTACACATAATATTACACTTTAAGTAGCCCGTCTTGAATAAAATTATAGCTTCCTCTTATGAGGCTTCTTTCGATATGGAAGTCCTTGGCCTATTTATCCCATTACGGCGAAGAAATGAAAGGATAACATGTGGTTAATCTTTTAATCCTGACACGATAAGTGATGTATTTGTACGTTACCTACAGTCTTTATTCAGAGCTATGTTTTATATTCTAGATTGACAGACCAGATTAACTAAATAGATGCATTTATTAATAGCCAAGAGGATTGCGTTAAAATGCCTTAATTATAAGTATCTAGTTTAAATATTAACACTGCAATATAGCTAGAATACATTAAGGTGTAGGTTTTGCCGCAATCGAATCATGAAGAGTACGGGCACTTTATGTAATTACTAATTTTTTTGACGCTACGACCTCAGACCTATATTATCTCAAACATTAATTAGAAAAAAATACGCGGATATATAAATAATACAAATACTTAAAACACCAGAATTAAATGCTAACTTTACAATGAATTTTTTTTGGTTGTAAAGTAAATAAGTTTAGACACGGAGTTTTAAGTTAATTCCTCATCAGTGAAAACGCGTATATGACGAAAATTACTTCTTCTAAGTAAATTAAATCTTTAATGATTTGCACATACTTAATTGTCCATAGGTGTCGTGACCAAGTATATCTAAAACTTTAGTTTTAACAAAACAATATGTAATTGTTGTTAGAAACAAACTTTCTGTTCCCTGATGTTGATCAAACCATAACTGAGGACCGATAAGATGGCTATCTCTATTTGTTAGACACAAAACATGCGTAATACAAACTGGATACGGAATTGAGATCGTGAGAAACCGTAAATATCGTGACACCTAGACACTCCATGACACTCCACGACACTCCACGTGTGCCTAAACGTAGCTATTTATACACACGACATGAGGGCGTGGTGGTCATGCTTCGAACTATTTGCCTAGATTTAGATTTAACCAGTATTTGAATAGTGATTCCTTTGTGAGGTAGATCTTGAGCCTATTTTCTTTAGCTATCTCATTTAATATCGCAAAGGGCGGACAATAATAAATGTTCATTTTTGACAGCTATGACCTGAAACTGTTAAAGACAAGAATGTGTGTGAAAATGTTATGTGATAAACTTAAAAATTATCCTGCTAACTTTCACATTATTTTTTAGCTGTTTTTCTTGAATTTCTTATAATCATCAATATATCTTTATAACACATAAAAGATCAATAACTTGATTCTTACATACCTACTATGCATTAATAAGAATGAATACTGTTATTTTTAAAAGTCTTCTTATTTATTTATTTCAAAGTAAAAAGTCTTCTTATACTATTAATCACGATAGTCTAAGCCCAACTCTCAGGACATTTAGCCGACATAAGTTTACGTGTTCCGTAAACGAGAAGTTCGAACCCGGACTCATGTTATTTCATAATTTATTAGTGTTTCGGTGGGAGCGAGTCCGCATCGGAGCGAAGTACGAAAACGCATGACCGATGCTCGAAGTGGGTCACGCTTTGCCCTGACCTTCCACAACTGAGGCGATTTTACGTAGACTAACTAATCAATATAGAGCTTACCATATTTCTTTAAAATATAGGTATACTACAGGTTTGTTAATTTATTCGTGAATAGATGTGATTGTTATTTCGTTTATTAAATAAAATGAAATTAATAATGTTTATTTAATTATTGCATAAAATATTGTTTGAGTTTTCGTTCATGATTAAAACCTTATACACTCGATTCAGATTTAAGGCAGTCGTTTTCAGAATAAAAAAAAGTATTTTAGAGATTAAACATTTTCTTCTGATCAATACTTGCAACGTAGTAAAATAAATATATTTCACTGATAGTAATCAATGATTCAATTTAATACTAAAAAAATTAACACTAACAACTTAAAGTTCAATAAATACCAATAAATTTACTAAATCTACCATTACCCACTAATAGTCATAATTTATAACTAAGTATTAAATTAGGTACACATTAGACACTTAGCCCATAGCATTAGTATAATAGAATGTAACAAACTAATGTATCTTAGAATCTATTAATGCTAACATTTTGCGCAACTCGGGCACAAGGTTTATAAATTAATGTTAAAGGTCTCTGTGACAAGCTGCCCTGTGGACCAGTATCGTCCTTTCGCATCTGTATCAAAGCATTCACTACGTTCTCTTCATGTTTACTTTAACGCGGTTCAGGGCAGAGTAAAAGATCAACAGATGCAATGATTAAATTAAATATAACTGTATCAGTTTAATGAAGTATTAAAGTGCTTATGATTATGTAGTGAGTCATAAGTAATGTGAAGATAAAAAAGTTAAGATTATTAGATAAAATCTTTTCTCACTCTTTGCCCGCTAAGATCAAGTTACTATGGACAAACATACTAACACCCGGATCTAGAACGGGAATTTGATTTCTTAATCTAAACATCTGCCTGACCGGGGGTCGAACGCGAACCTTTTGCGTTTTTAGCCCCTGCACTACGTTGATTGTCTATTTCTGTCTAGTTATATGTTATTTAAGGTACATATACGTTTTATATGTTTTATTGCCATATGTATTGATATTATGTCGAAAGAATTGCTTTTTTAAATCAATTTGTAACCACCATTAAAATTGATGCAGAGGTTTTTCAAAATTATATATGTCAATTATAATACAAGAGCCAGTGAACCAAATAACAAGAGAATTTATCTGAAATTAAAAGTAACAAGTTCTGCATACCTATTACACAGGAAGATGCTGTCGCTCATACCCTAAATTTGAAACTTAATATAAGACTCGTTGATCCCCGCGGTTTCACCCGCGTTAAAGAAGTAAAAAGGCAGACATATTCAAACATAAGTGACAACTGGCTATCCCGCGACAGCGCGCGCATGCACGTGGAGCGCGCACTATTGCAATTTCCAAAAAAATAAAATAGCCTATGTTACGCCTTAAACTTTCAGCTATCTACCAGTGAAAATCCCGTCAAAATCGATTTAGCTGTTTAGAAGCTTACCTCATCCAAATAGACAAAAATGCATTTTTGTTATTGATATCGTGTATACTTTCATATGCATTTTGTAAAAAATGGTATTTTGAAGGCACACGCAGACAATTAAATTTTATTATTTGTATAGATTAGAGAACCTGTTGGTTCTTGCATAACTTAAATTAACGTTACATAGATTGATTTATAAAATTCGTAAGTGATAATACGATGCAGTTGGTTAAATCAACAGTGTGATAATAAAACTTCCTGTTATTCTTGCATCATGTTTGTTTTGCAAGTTTCTCTTTGTGTGTATAACATTTTGGAGACAACGAATAAAAAGGTCAAAATAAAATGTAACAAGGCTGCCATTTGAAGCTGTAAATATCTTATTAAAATTGCCTTTGTCCCTTTTTATGCCCTAAGTAATGTATTTATCGTAACAGTGTTAAAATATAATTAAGCCGAGACCTTATGGGGGTTAAACTCGTAAATTACATGCTTTTTAAGTGATAAATTGAAAAGTAACTTGAACACAAAATAATTAATTGAAAATTAAAATAATACCATCTGATTCTAAACCATAACGCCACCTATTGTCGTTGCATACTTTTAAAAACTTTTATTTACTTTCAATTTGCATGCACAGGTAAATAAAGTAGGTAGATTTATCATTCGTGGTCGGGTTATAAAAGTACATAATCTCTTTTATAACCCGAAAATTTAAAAAATGGCTTCATTTTTAAAATGGTCGGGTATCTTTAAAATGGCTTCAGCGTAAATAAACTTAAGGTACTGACAAGAAACTACGCTAGTTTTGTGTAAGTGTGTGCGTATGATACATGAAAGTAGCGTAGTTTTTTGGCTTCACTCAAATACAAGGCGGTGAATAATCTACCTATTTTATTTATCTGAGTTTGCATGCTTCTTTGTACATATTTCCATAGACATATATAACTTCTATTTCAATATACTTAATATCCAAATTATAAAGCAAGTACTACAGCAAGGCTATCCTACTTTACAACTCGTACATTAACTAAATTACGCGCTTGACACAAAAACTATAATTGAAATACCTGACGTTACCCCTGGCGTTTGCAAATTAAATACAACTTTAACCAAACATCTGCGTCTAATGGTTTTTAAATAACCCGCTTGAAATGACCGCATGCAATTATGCAATGTTTCCTGCAAGTGCGAATGGTATCGCTGAGACATCTTCGCGACTTCTGCATAGTTTTGTAATAACACGTGAGAATAGAGAAGTTATCCAGAATGTTACGATCTGTGTTATTGTCCACAATGCAAGAACACTTCGTGATTCGACTCCGGTGGGGTCGTTTGATTTTTACTAGTAGATAGGTTCCGACTATGATATAAACTAAAAAACATTTAACCCCTATTCAATCACCTTAATATACCACCCGTTTATAAAAACATAATAGTAGCTTTAGTACTTAGACCCTGCGATGATTAGTCAGACATGTATATCCTTTCGCTATTTTATATAAAGATATACACACTATAGATATACACATATATAGCACTGTCAAGCGAATTTGTAACCTTGACATTACATTACATTCAAAACATAATATGTCTCAATGTATAAAAAATAGCTGTCCAGAATTATTGTAGAGTAGAGAACTTTGACCCGAACCTTTTCTATTAAAGTTGGGGATTGATCACTAGCTATTCGAACATAACCTATAGTAAAGTTTAATTAATCATTCAATAGTAAATGGGCCAATAAATGTGCTTTTTATCTACTTTTTACTGTCGCAAATCTTCAAAATATACTGTACCCGTTTCTTTTGGCATGCAGACCTCACCTATAAAAGTAATTGCACTCTGCTTGTCTGTATTTCCAATTATGTAATTTGGTAGTTGGTAATCATGTAACAAATTAATTAAATCATTAGTAAAAGTAACATTTGAGCTATATACTACACCATAACATTACCTAACAAGTACGATCTTCATTCGAAATCACTTCAAACAGCGAGTTGTCGTGAATGAATGAGTAAAAGAGAATGTGAATCTTTATCGCAGTTTATTGCGTTCCTCAAGGGCGTTGACTCCATTCATTCCTAAATCACATTACATTGTAAAATAGATCAGAAATAACTCTTCACGCAAGAAAAAAGAACATTTGCTGCGTTTGCTAGCTATGTTGGCTACGAAATAGACTTTCGGGCTATGTGATACCTAATCTCTTATGGATGCCATATATAATAATTATAAAATCAAATAAAATAGGTATTGAGTTCCAGAGAAGTATCTTCCTTCCTTGTTCTATTAATTGTACTGACATTAAGCACACAATTAAGTAAAACTGCCTAACTGACCAAGCTAATACTAAGCGGACTATGGTAAAACCTTTACATATTTACGTTAATGGATTATAAAAATATCTTGCTTTCGATAAAAAAAAACCTACATCTGTAGTTAATCGAGCCCGATAGTTAGCAAAAAATATTAAGCTCCTGAATTTTCATTGTAAAGTGACGTTGTAATAATGAGATAATTTAACTCATTAATGTAAGTAATAAAAAAAAAAAACAGAAAAAATAAGTCTTAACCAATTTTCCACGCGTTCAGATTGATTTTTTACAATCGGCTGCGCATGATGCTTGTCTACACAAATTTCAATATTGGCACGCACACACATACACTTGTGCATAATAGGAGAAGACATGGTAAGAGAAAAATAGAGTCATATCGTATTTTCCTTACGTGAACTTTATCTAAGTTAATTCGACCGCAAGGTACGTCGACGACCTTCATTTCAAAGACGACTTAGATAATTTACTAATGTTTAGCTTCTGTTATACCGAACACGATTGGCTACAAAACAATAAAACTATTATTTTAACCATAACTACGATAAAACAAAGATCGTGATCATAATTGCCACTTTTGGCAACATTGTGTTGCAAGCCTCCACAAATCTCACGATGCATCCTCTAACGAGAACTTAATGTGGACTAGATATTGCTGTATTAGGATCAAAATAATGAACTAGAACAAGTTTGTTTAATGGCTTATGGTCATTTCTTTCATTCTTTTCATGCTGTTCATTCTTTTACATATTATGTTTGGCGATGTAGGAGATTGGTTACCTGATTGGCCATTTACAATGGATTGCGTATTTTGATAGAGAGTTATTTTTATGACTTTTACACAGACAGCATATTTTATTAGGCAACTAGTTTTTGCCTGCGGCTTCGCTCGCGTTCATGTTTACATGTACATTCGTATTTATAATTTATTAGGTTTGTATGCTGTAATGCGAATATATTTTTTCCTACCAAGAGGCTGTAGGTGTAATATTAGGTAGGTAGGTTGTAGGTGTAAAAGTTACTTTTCTATACCTTTTTTCGGTATGAAAGGTACTCTATGTCCTTTTTTGGGCCCCTTACTATGTGTGTGCAAAATTTCAAAATGATCGGTTGAGTAGTTGAAGCGTGAAAGCGTAACAAATAAACGGACATGGCTCCGATTTCCCTAAATTTAAAAAATACATCACACTTCTAATAATAGGTATATTAGAAAATCATTCATAACATTAATAAATCATAGGCATATTATTTATTAATAATAATCAGAGTTACTGTTACGACTATTTTAATACAATTTCTGTAATTGTTATTATATCTAACACCTAACAGATTGACAGATCTACAAAGCGTGAAATGTTTACACTATTGATTTACAATTACACAATAGAGCAGTAATTGTATTACACTGTGTAAATATTAAGATACAATAAATAATTGAACAACATCCGCGGTTCCTTTCCTTTTGGAGATCAAAGTAAACAAGTTACCACTTCCGTGTCTTTTATAATTGTAAAATGGACATTGGACGCATACCATCGGTATAAGGAAGATAGGAATTATACAATTTTACAATCTTCTATACAAATAAATAAAATTGAAGTGTCTGTTTGTGATTTTTTACTTAATACATATGAAAGTATGCACGATATAACAAAAATGCAATTTAAACATTTTTTGTCTGTCTGCCTGTCTGTCTGTCTGTCTGTCTGTTTTGCTGAGGTAATCTTCTAAACGGATGGACTGATTTTGACGGGACTTTCACTGGAATATAGCTAAAGGTTTAAGGCGTAACAAAGTCTACTTTTAATTTTTGAAAAAAAGCATTAGTTCCACCCACATGCGGGCCCCCTCGCGGGAGAGTGGGATTTCAGTTATATTTAAATATGTATTCCTTTTTACTATTTAAACACGCGTAAATCCGCGGGGATCAGCTAGTTCTACATAAGATACGAGATAGATACTATAGATAGATATGAGAATACGAGATAGTTGGTCAAAGTGCTTGTAGATTAAACCAGTGATATTTAGAAAACTGGTTGTATTTACAAATTATTGCTATTCCAAACTATTACAAAACTTCATTTACATCAGTACATGCAGTTATGCAAGATATAAATGATGGCTAATAATTAATTTTATGAGTGAACTAATTAAAGATGCACCCAGCATCATTCAATTTCAATTGACCTAAGTATTTTAGTACATTATGCAATTACGCTGTTTCAAATAATTATTGAAAATATATGTATATTAGAATTGATAAAAGGGGCCACAGGTAAATTTCTTTATATAGAAATAATCCTATTTCATACAATATTGTATACGATCTGCGTGACGGAGCGGTCACCATACGGGTCTGACGCGCTATGGGTTCCGGGTTTGATTTTCGGCGAGACAGATAACTGAATGATGAATTTAGATTTCTTTTCTGGGTCTGGGTGTTTTTGTGTGTGTCTTTGTATCATATGTAAGAAAATCCTAGTGTGCGGCTATGAGTGTAGAAAGTGATTTTTAATATTTAATAATTAATCAAATTGTCATAATTTATATTTTATTCCATTTTTTTTGACTAGTGTACCTACATTAACGTATAAGGCCATAAACCAGTAATCTAGGGTATATACTAAATTCCTCATAAATAAACTCAACAAAGTTGAGCGTAATCAAGAACAAGATCAACAACAAAATTCCAATCAGACATAATGATACCGGTAATAGAGTTATTACGAATATGGATTCACCAGCAGGCTGGACCGACACGGTATATTGAATAGCATTCGACGCGCCGCACAATGCAAGCTGCGTTGCGTTAGCGGGGAGAGGCCTTAGTGATGAGCGATGTCATGAGCGGTAGCGGAGAGCAGAGGCATTTATAAAAAGATTAAGAACTTCGATCGACAGTTAGTAAGCAAATTACAATTTTGTTTTATTTTCCATTATATCAGATGTATTTGTCCATATTTTCTCAAGATGTACAGTAAATTTATCTATGCCTCTAAATTTGAGTTGAATAATTACGACATACAAATCGCTATACAAATAGCAACAATAAAGGGAAATAATATTGAAATAAAATTTTATCCAGCCAAAATATCAAATAATTCTTTGTTAATTATAGTCAAATGAGAGTAATTGTAATGATAAAAGCAATGGTCACTTTCCGTTCCGCTTGTCACTAACCTCACACCCGCGGTTGTTGTATTTTGCAATAATTGTGTTTATTTAGCTCCATTATGCATCGACCTTTAGGGAAATTACCCGTCGCTTCTGAATGCATAACGATCATTATTACGCTTTGTGCGAGCGAATTAGGGCTGTTCTTCATATGGATCGGGGAGTAGCTGATTCAGCAGATGTTCACAATATGTTACTAATATCCTAATATATTAAGTTTCCTTATTCAAGTATATAGTTACCATTAGCTTTTAAGTTCATGATGAAAAAAGGAATGGGCTTTAATACTGAGATTTGAGTAATTTCTTTTTTTCTTTCGTAAATTAGTCTATTATTTTATTTTTGTTATCAAATATGGTAGTATAGTATGTTATGGTTTCAAAAGTATTATTTAAATGGATCTAGATCCATTCTAGATCTAGCTCCAGGTCCATTTCAGGAGAAAATAAATGAAGACTTTTCTCTTGAAGAGAATTAATGAGTCATATAATCTATATCTATATAATCGAATAATTATTATAACAGTAAATAAAAATATTTCAAAATTAACAAATTGACAGAGCGTTGAAGTCTTTTGTATGTAACAAAAAGGATTACGTATTCAATGCTTAGTCTTTTATAATTAAATGATAATCTTATCATGTTTCGACGTTTTGGAGATAATGTAATTAAGATATACATGTTATAGATATTAAAGCTATATAAGATAAGTAATAAGAGATATAACTATTAAAATTCTAAGATTAATTCTTAAATCAACTTTTTTCTAGTTTTTAGTACTTAAATGTTACTTTTATTATTATATTCATAATGCAGATGATTTTAAATACTATTTTTGTACTAAATTAACATGTAATTGCAACAAAAACATAGATTATTTGAGCGTAACGGCAGAGAGCACGCAGGGCGTCAAGGCCGGAGCTTTTAAACAGCCTCCGTAGCCGTTGCCGTTGTAAACAAAACTTAAAGATAAAAATATAACGTCGATAAAAGTTAAGGTTATATGTAATTTGTATGTTTGTCGAAATATGTTGTTTTAATTTAAATATAGAAGTGCAATTGTAAACTTGTCTCTAGAAAACTAGATTATGGAATTTATGACAATTACATTAATTAAGTTATTTCGGTCCGACCACATACCAATTAAAATGTAAAAACATTAAGGGATTATCGTCTTAAGGTTATTATTTCTTATATTAATAGTTTATTAAAACGTCCATACAGTGAATATTGAACTTGCAACTTACGACGAAAATTATGTATTTTCTAATAAATAATAAATATAAAAAATAATAAATAAACGTTAACTTAGAGTACAATAATGGTACATATCACAATAATCAAACATAAATAAAAATAATACAAATTAAAATTAAGTATATACCAAAATTCATTTGAATTTATAAATCCGTACAATTACAGTATTATTGAATAACAAAATAAGTAAATAAGAATATACTTATATATGTTGCTATAATCTATCATATTTATAAAACATTAAATCCGATAGTTACATCAAGATTTTAATTCCGTAAACTGTAAGTATGCAGATATGTATCGCATCCTAGTTAATACTTAGTTTATAACACTTACCAGCGAATCTTGTCGAGGTCGTCTCACAGAAAATGCAGTTCAAATTCACTTCACACTCGCGCAACTAACACTTCAGAGCTTTGTACTTTCAAACTGGGAAACAATTTACATATTATTCAAATGGACATTAACATTATGTATCAAATAACAGCCTATTAAAACATACATAAATTATTATAGACAAGAGATAATTATAGAGATGTATTAAACAGTGATTTACGTTACAACGTGATAATTATTGTGTCAACTGTCAAATAATAGTTGGTTGTATTGTACCCGAGTTGTATAACTACTCGTGGCAAAAAGCAGCCAGCAGTTGGGGGGTTATAACGGAACCGACGCACAATGACTTCTCACGATGGCATACTCTGTTACGCAAAGTGTAGATAATTACAACCAGTATTTTCTTAAACATTCGGTCGGACAATGTGTCAGATATTCGACAAGGTTTGGGTGGCTGTGAAAAACTCGATAACGAGCTTCGCCTATTGTTTTCAGATGCTACGATAAGCTACGGGCTTAAATTGTCTAGGCTTACACAAAAAATCCACTTTAATGTATTTTTTCAGTTAATAAATTAAAAAATAGAGTAAATTAAACAGTCTGAAAGTACAAAACAAACAATCCAAAAATCAGAAATCAGTTTATAAATTCCAACTCATAAAACTAAAAAATCCAAAAAGCTACGAAATAAAAAGCGAGCGTTTCGAGCGAGCTTAGAAAATTTAAGGATAAGATAAAAGATGTTTTAAAAGTTGGAATAATACCGAGAGTTTGTGAACGCGCGTGAAGATGGTCGCGCCGTCGCGGACTGCGGAGATGGCGGAGCGCTCGCGCGGTGGTGGTGGTGGTGGGATGCGTTGAGCAAACGGAATGTCACCGTAGAAAGTTAGAGGGGTGCGTGTCAAGGTCGCTCGGGTGGCGGTGGAAAATTGAAGCTTTTAAGTAATCTTCTGAAGATGTCTTCTTAAAAAATATACATTTAGATCGTAATTGGAATTTTAGCTGAAATTTGAAGTTTTTAAGTAATCTTCTGAAGATATTTTCTTAAAAATATGCATTTAGTTCAAGTAATTCGAATTTTAGCTGAAATTCATG
Source organism: Urbanus proteus proteus (assembly GCA_018251915.1). Lineage (NCBI taxonomy): Eukaryota > Metazoa > Arthropoda > Insecta > Lepidoptera > Hesperiidae > Urbanus > Urbanus proteus. Next base: position 1,442 of record DWPV01003224.1, on the reverse strand, counting down.
GGGTCACCTGTAATTTTAAAGACATGTGCTTACTCTGAAGTTTCTTACGATATACTCGTAAGAGACTTCAGAAGCACATGTATTAGAGGGATATAGTGATATATTGTACTGGCTATGTGTAGATTGGTAGACTTGCACCGTTTCAAAACGTTTTGAAGAATTTTTGAATTTGTAGCTTGTCTTGCACAGTTTTCACTCATCGTTACATTATTTGATAGATATGCATTTTTCGTATGCGCGTAACAATCGGAAGTGCGAGCCTGGGATTCAAACTTTTGATCTCCAGATTGAGGGGATCAAATTCAAACTATCTATCCCTTGTTCTATTGTTCGAAGGTATGTTAGTTTAATTAATGTGTAGGATTATTAAAATAAATTATCTTATCATAAGTAATAAAATGAGATTATTCATGAGTAAAGTAAATGGTATAATTAGCCAAAAGTTATATTTAAAAAATGTTGTCTTATCTTAAGATTTTAAAAATGTTTTTAAGTAGGCATATTACATTTGTTTGCAGACAAAGTTATGTTATGAGTTGAAAGTACATTTTTCTTGAATTATGATATTTACTAATAAACATTACCAATATTAAAATTACGAAGAATCAGATTTGGAGCACTTAAATTTCAATAAGGTAATAATCACAAAAATAACGTCGCTGCTGATACCCCACTGCCAGCGATTAGCGTTAAACGATATCGATATAATCGTATACCTTGGAAAACGCTACACAACTTTAAATTAATTGTAAATTTCCGTATTAAAAATAAAATATAAAACTTAAAAAATGTAAATCTTCTATCTTCTACCTGATTAGCTACGCAGCTTCTGTGTCCGATATCAAAATTCTTATCTTATTTAATCCATTTTATGAATGTCCAATGGCTACCGTTGCCATATATTCGAAAAATTAAACAGCTGTGTATTAAAAAACGTAAGTATTATTAAATATCGAGTAATGTTAGTCTGACAACCATCTACCCCTCGGCGAGTGCAGATGTCACTGAGTTTTTCTTGCTACCGTCGAGTACAGACATCTACAGGAATATGTGCATATTTCACCCCAATCCGTAAGCACTGTAGTCCCTCCGTGGATTGACTACCCGCGTGGCGGAACGGTTACCATACCGGTCTGAAGCGCAATGGGTCCTGGGTTCGATTCCCGGCCAGACAGACATCTAAATGATGAATTTACATTTTTGTTCTGGGTCTGGGTGTTTGTGTATTCGTGTATGTGTCCATGGCGACCACGACACAGGACAAAATCCTACTGAGGGGCTATAAGTGTAAAAAGCGTTAATTAGCTATTTCCTGTATAGTTCACGATACCCAAGATATGACGCTTAAGACACTACAATACAGTTCGTTAGTGGGACACGTACCTTACGATCCGTTTCAGTAAGCGTGGCGTGAACGGAGTCTTGACATATTATGTTATCTT
>DWPV01003223.1:0-15592 GCA_018251915.1 Urbanus proteus proteus | reverse complement strand
GAATGAACTTCCTCCTGAGGTATTCCCGGAGCGCTATGACATGGGGTTCTTCAAAAAAGCTGTAAAAAGAGCTCTTCAGAGCCGGCGATGCATTGGCGACTCCATTGGTGTTGCAAATGTCAATAGGCGACGGAGACTACTTTCCATCTGATAGCCCGTCTGCCCTATCGTTAGACTTAAATATATAAAAAAACCTTTTTTTTTTTATAATAATACCTAACAATAAGGCAGACGGGCTACCTGATGGAAAGTAGTCACCGCTGCCTATGGACATTTGCAACACCAGAGGGATCGCTAATGCATCGCCGGCTTTGAAAGAGAGTTCTTTTTGCACCTTTTTTAAGAACCCCATGTCATAGCGCATTGGGAATACCTCGGCAGGAAGTTCATTCCACATCTTGCTAGCCCGTAAATATATTTATTTGTAAATATATAAAAGCTCTCAGTATGCCCAAAAAGGTAATCAGTTTCAATAAGGTACAAACTACAAGAGATCAGATACAGTACAGAAATATGTCAGATACCACTTTGCAAAATAATTATAAGATTTATGCATACTACTGGTAATACATAAGTGTGTGAACGTTAAGAACTTACTAGCTTAGCTGAAACAAATAAATACCTTATGAAGTAAAGGATGTCCCCTCTTATTCTGATCCATGGACCATTTTACAGCATTTGCAAGAAATGTTTCACGTTCTGGTATACTGGAGCTCATGAGTTGGAACAACTTGGCTAGCTTTTCAATCCATTCTTCGCACGGTTTCGTTTCACACTTCAACAAAACTTCGATGACCAGCAATGCCAAGTCGGCGCCACTTCCTTGTTGATCATGTTCGAGTAATAAGGTCGACCCTTTATACAGTAAATTTAAAAGATCCACGTATTTCTTTTGACTAAGATATCTGAAATGCGACGAAAATATTTTTAATAACCTCTTATAAAAATACGCGCTGCTATAGATGGTTATTCGTGAAAATACCTGAAATATAACGTCCTATACATTTGATGGGCTTCATAATATTGACCAGATTTTACCGATGCTTCTAACTTATCTAACACACGTGTGACTCCTCTTTCGCTACGAGTAGCCATAATTTCGACAGGTACGCTTTACACAAAAATGTTTTTATCACTGACAGCAATTTATGGACTTGAAGTCATCACGTTTTAAAAGCACATTCGTATATTGAATCGATGTAAATTATTCTGATTACTCATTGTTAGGACACCAGTCATTACAACGTCACTTTCTATTTCATTTGCAAAAAAGGTGAAGATACGTGAAGTCGGAGCTCAAATTAAAATGGTGAAATATGTGAATGAAAATAATAAATTTTAATAAACTGCAAGCAAAAAGCACTCTTGCTGACATAGGTGACTATAGATGACACAGAGTACACAGATTAAAAATAAAAGCATAGACAACACATAAATTTTCGGTAGTTTGTGGCCACAGATAACTAAATAGGTTTTCACTTCAGTCAATTTGATTGGGAATTAAATTGCTTTGGTCTGCTGCCTGCACAACCGCATAAAAATACTGTTATCTGACTGTTATATATTTATATAAGTTTGACAGTAAAATGAAACAGTAAAATAGTATTAATTAGAGTATTAGATAATTTAAAAGTATTCAATATATTTTTGCAACATTACATTGGTAACTCTGCGCAAATCGGTCTTTTCTTTTTCCCGAGTCGACGGATGATTGGGTAATCAATAATTAAACTGATCAATCAAATAAACCCGTGTGGAAGACTCTTAATTTTTTTCTTAAACTTGTTTTACGGCCATGGATCTAAGTCCTTTACAATCAATCTTCATTTATATCCTAATAATGAGATGTTTCCATATAGAAGATAATAAGATGGGATGGGTTCAGTAAATTAGTAAGGACTTTACTAGGACTTCTTCATGGACTCTTGGAAGCAATACGAAAAGTCACCTCTCGCTGCATCGTATCATTTTCCAACACACGTATACGTTATTGTTATCGACGTTGTACGATAAAAATCCCACCATTTTTGCACATAAAAATATTATTATATTTAAGCTTAGAAAAATAACATTATAGATAAGCGCACATAATGGCAGGCCGCATCGCAACGCATCGCGTTACAAAAATCCGCCTAAATAACTTGATTAAATTTTATATGAACCATCGCTCACTATGGGCAGCAGAAGTGGAATTCACGAAACCAATTCCGCCAAATTGGGATTGGAATTGGGCCGACACTAGTGCCAATTGAGTTCAAAGCTGGGTGGATATCAGGTGAACTAAAATAAATTTACTATATGTGGTAATTCAGGTAAATTTTAATTTAAAAGTTTATTAAGACAGTTGATCATGTCGGTCTTTCTAACGAATTGAAATGACGCCATTAATGACCCTTCCAAGCGTATTATTTATTTTACGAGTAGGAAATGACGTCATCTTTCACATATTGCATTGGAATTGGGATTGGAATTGATATTGGTTTCGTGAGTAGTCCTGCGGTGGTTTTTGCAGCCGTAACTATACGTTGCGATGCGGCCCGCTGGCAGAAACATTTTCTCGTTGTTATATTATGGAATTACATGGGTATAAGAAGGTGAACTCATACTTACTACAATTCGGGTAGGTAATGAATGATATTGGTAATTTAATTTAAATAAAAATAAGAAGACCGTGGTTTAGTGAAAAACAAACTTTTTTTGTAAGTTTAAGACACCATATACTACGTTTCCTTTTTTTGTTTTAAAAATTCTTTTAACAGAATATTGATTAACAACAACTCTTCGTCGGAGCTATCCAATGCACTGGAGTAATATGCGTTGAAGCAATTTTTTGATACGTTATGCGGCGCCGAGGCTATAGTATGAGCCTAGCTTTAATTATATACCTGCTCTATAATATAGCCTAGCTTATAGGTACAACGAAAAGGCAGGTACATACAGACGATCATAGAACCTGTCTGGAAGAATTTGCTTTACGGTGAAGGAAGGCGCATATCTGAGAGTTCTTAAAAAAAGTTCTCAAAGGTGTGTGAAGTCTACCGCAAATTCGCACTTGGCCAGCGCGGTGGACTACGGCCTAAATTCCTCTCGCTGAGAGGAGACCTGTACCCAGCAGTGGGACAATAATGGCTTGATGAACCTGTCTACCTGCAAGCTGTCTACAATTAATCTTCAGGTCTACTCTCCAATCAAGTAACCAATGTCAATTATAAACCAAGTTCAAATATTTAACTCCAATTTGACCTTAAAGTGACTTAATTCCCTACTTTTGACCAAAATTGAAAATTACGTTTGGATTGGCCTGATGGCCTACTATCCCCTACCCCTTGGGCTAGAATTGCTGAAGAAAGCTATTGCGCTCGGGGCAGTCAAATTCCTTTCTAGAGTGACTGACGAGAACTATGAATACTCGATTGTTTGCGCATCTGTATAATTTTATAAGCTACTAAATAATTGCCGAGCAGTTTTGGCAGTCGCTTTGACCCCCACCTATTTAATAAATAAGCTACCTTGTACAAGCGATAGTGGCTAATGGGCGGTCTGTCTAAATCGTCTTAATTGATTGTTCGATCAGGTGCATCTACGAATAGATTGAATACTGTATAACTTCTGACTTAAGTTGTACTACTTCAAAGAGTTACCTGACTGTGAATTATAAAGTGGACCAGTTCCATACGTGACTAGGTGCAAAGCTTCATATACCTTGTTAAAGTTAGGCGAGAAATAATTCGTGTAGTGTAGACACATTGAATAAGTAAAAGCGATTTGGATCGCTGCAATCTCAGTGTGGAAACGATTTAGAAACTATGGATTTTGCTCTTATTTGATCAGGTATAAATAAAGTGTATGATAACAAGATCGCTCTTACTTTTGAGCGTAACTAATCTATCTTAGACTGAATAATTACATAAATATGACGGTTTCGTTATTCTGATTTATATTAGGTAGGTGTAGACTAGTACCTACCATGTTTCTACCATGTACCACGGAGGTACCTACCATGTATTAATATTTCATATAACAAATATCTAAAGGTCATGCTGTTATCACTTGGTACGTTATGATTATATTACAACTGACGACTTGTATGACGTAAGAGGCTACACAGAAAAAGTCAGAAACCAGTCGTTAGTTTCACTTACGCTTTCAGATTTGAGCCCCAAAGTTGAATTACCACGGTGAGTACCTGAATACTGTATCGGCAATAATTTCGTCGGTGATAGTGCTATAATCAAATTTAATATACTTAATATTGAATAGTCTCCAACATAATATCAGGATGTTGAAACGGTTGGCCGCAAACATTTTTTCCGATATTAAATTTCTCTTGTATTATAACCACTGCAACGCATTGGATAGGGGCCAGGAACGTCCGGGGCATCCAGTATGTCAGTAAGTACCTAATGAAAGAGTTTTTGGTATTTGCCAAAGTCAATGAATGTTCGTGTTTTATCACGAATGCCATCGTTCAAAACTAAAACTTGACTTGGCTTGTGAGCTATAAATTCGTTAGATAAGATCCTTGGTGCATTTAACTTTACATAAAGTTAAACAGAACTGCGTGAATCGCAGCATACTCGTAAATCAGACTTGCATACTATCTTATGTAGCTACAGTAATATCGGTTCTCCATGGTAAGTAGGTTTTTTTTAAAGTGTGCCCAGTAAGACGTGTTACTTAAACAAATGAACCTTATTATTCTTATGATTACAAGATTTTAAATTTACCACAGAACAAAATACACCTATTTGTTTAAACCAATGATTTAAAGATCTGGTTAAAACAATACTAAATGTTAAGTGTGTGTATAGGTACGGTTACATAGGATATATAGTTATAAAAAATATGGATATATACTCATGAAGAAAATATCAATATTATTAGTTGGAGTAAAAAAATTAGGTAGATAACGTTACATCGGTAAACGGTATTTGTAAAAAATAGAATTTACTAGGTATAATAATTATGATCCAGGAATTAAGAACTCTTTATCATGCTGTACCTAATGTTAAAGATAAATAAAGTATTCACCATTATTTATACTTAACTTTATTAATCATTATTTGCCAACCTTATCCAGCTTTTAATAAAGAGCCAATTTGCGCCATATCGTACCACCGACCCGTATCGGATATTGGGATACAATAACTCTGTTATTACTACACTGTTGGTACTAGTTATTATATAACAATTTCGGATAGTACCTAGGTAGGTACGACATCAAGATATAAACCTAAACCATACCTAGTAGGTGCCTACTCGTAGATTGCCGTTAATTTACGAAAGCTCCTGGGATCCTAATACAACCTACCTATATTATGGGTAGTTTTAATAATATTAGAAATAAAGGAATATTAGGCATTCATCAATAAGTTCCTTCCTAAAAGTCACCTTACTGTTTTGTTTTTCCATTTTTATGTCTTCCTATGAAACTGAATTACTTTTTCACTTAAGTTAAAAAAGTACTTGAGTATAATTATATCAAAACGGTTCCGCAGAGATTGTAAGTGCTTGAAAAATTAAATCTTAAATATTTAACTTTGCTTGAAGAGCAACTTCTAGAAATAGAAACTAACTAGACTAACAAGGAACCATTCAAGTTATAGAGAGGTTGAATCTGAAGTTAAAATTTAAGCCACCGACCCGGGATAGCGACTTTGTTGAATAATTTAAAATCCTCCGTCCGTTTCTCATGCAATTTTACATTAAAATAATTGATATCGTATTATAAATAACTAGTAGAGTATTCTTTATTATCGCTACCTATTCTTAAGACTTGAAGTTTTTTGGTTTCCGGACTGGCTGAAATACTAAAAAGACATAAATCTAAATTTAAAATGTTATATACTTGACGTTTCGGACATTACACAAAAAAGCAATCAGTCGTAATTTAGAGCTCGTCATGTACGAGTTTCTAAATTATATCCGGATCAAACCAGCTACCTAAAATTCATCATTCATTCAGCCTGACATCTTAGCTTTCGGGGATAGTGACGAATATGTGTGACAAACCTCAGTTAAATTGATTATTATAGATGTATATGGTCGATAGTGGCCACTTACCATCAGGCGTCATGGTCATTTACTTCTTCTACATTAAAATAATGTTGGTTAAAAAATACTTTCACAGTTTTGTACTTCCTCGTCACCTACGTTGCATTTATTTTTTGTCAGTAAGAGTATTATTATTTTTCATTTAGACGCTTGTTCAGTCAAAAATCTAACCTGAAACCTTATACGTGACGTGGTTTTCTATTGTCTAAAAGAGTGGAATTTTACAATGTTTCGTGAGAATCATCTTTAATGTTCCTAGTTTTGGATCTACTTGAGCATCATCCGTACGAGTGGGAACCGATCGACAAGAGGTTCTATCCTGTGAGTATAAGGTCTAATATACTAAATTTGCAGTAACATTCTGAACTTTGCTGCCGTGCTAAAGAGGATATAAAATACTTATAAATAAATATGTAACGGAGGAAGGATATTTACTTTTGATCAATCATTTGAGTTTCAGATACAGGCTATTTCACGACAATCTTAAAATCCCAGACCCGGATATTACAGTAGTTTACATAACCAATTTAATCTATACAAATAAATAAAATGAAATGTCTGTTTGTGATTTCAAAATAACATTTTTTTACTCAATGCATATAAAAGTAAACACGATACCTATAACGAAAATGCATTTTTTTTTGTCTGTCTGTCTGTTTAGCTGAGCTAATCTTTTAACGGCAGGACCGATTTTGACGGGACTTTCACTGGCAGATAGCTGAAGGTCTAAGGTGTAACATAGGTTACTTTCATTTTTGAAAAAACTTTAGTGCGGGCGCCATGGGCATGCGGGCCCCCTCGCGGGTGCGCGGGATGTTACCTATGTTTAGATAAGTATTCCTTTTTATTTCTTTGACGCGAGTGAAATCACGGGGATCAGCTAGTGTTATAATATGTTAGAATGTTCCGTAAGTTAGATAATCCGGAAGAGACAGGTGCGCCGGCGGCACATGATTTTTATCGATAATTAAATACAACTATGAATGTCTCACCATAGGCCGACTCCAATACCACATAAAGTGATTATGGGAGACAATGGAGTTGCAGACGGTATTCGTGTCGGAACTTTTCAATTTCCGGCCGCGCTGTCGTTCCCCGAAATAGATCTCGCCGGCTAAACTTTTGCTTCGTTCTGCAGCAGTCTCACACAGTTGCTATAGATGGAATAAATTGTCTGGTTCAATTAGCCACTCGTTTTACAACTTTATACTCTCCTCAACTTAATACATAAGAGAAATGGACATAGTAGGTACGTTAAAACTGCTATATTTAACTTCAACATTTAAATGTTAATTGAATTAAAAAGTTTAATATTTAGTATTAAGATGGCACTATGTAGTAATTGAAGTCATAGTATATAACTATGACTTCAATTACTATAACGTAAATATAATACCCAAAGACGTAATGAATCCATAGCGTTTTAATATACATATATTAAAAAAAGTGTGATCGACTTATCAGTAATTATACTTTAAGTACTGAATTTCTTGTTTAAACTTAAGGTTACACATACTTGGCATTTTACATTTAAAAGATAAAACTAACACTACTTCTAAATACAAAATACCTTAAGAAAAAAGTGCAACTTAAGAAAAAATACTAAAATAATCAATATCACAATCCATCCATCCATCCATCAGCCTTTTGAGGTCCACTGCTGGACATAGGCCTCCCCTAGATGGCGACACTCCAACCGGCCCTTCTGAATCTAGCGGTTTCCCGCGGTCTTCTTCAGGCCATCAGTCCTGGGCATATAAAATAATATAATAATATCTTAAAAAAAATCCTATACCTCATAATGGTCATAATTTTAGGTTACTCGAAAATGTAGAGTCTTAATAGTTATAAATTCAGTTCTAGCCAACAATTGAACATACTTCATGTTTTTGAGATATTTCCAATAGCGTATGTGGTAAAACTATTGCAGTATTTCAATATGCCAGAAATCATAGCAAACTTTCATGCTGCCAATATCAAATATCTGTTGCTGAAAGCTTTCTTTTCATATTTCATTGTAAATAGTTTGTTTAGCGACATTTTGTGTCTTTATTATTTTTTCAATATCTAAATGGCAAGGTTATTTATACTTGTGGTTCTAATGGAAAATATTTTCACTTCTATTATTGCTATTATTATTGCTATCTATAATAATACAATGTGCTCACGATTGTATTGTCTTTCCTGTTCTATTTGAAGATGAACATTTATACATTGTACCTACTACTGAATATATCTACATGCATGGGCGTCAGTGATCATCACTATCACTGTCACTACATAGTATAAAACAAAGTCACATTCCGCTGTCTGTTCGCTTAGATCGTTAATTTTGATGCAGTTTATTTAATAGATAAATTGATTCAAGATGAAGGTTCATATGTAACTTAACGGGCGCGAAGCCGCGGGCAAAAGTTAGTTTACTATAAAGTGAACTACGTGATCCTTTGTTACTGCAGTCTTATAAACAATATAATCAAATATAAATAAATTGAACTGCTGAAATGTATTTCTTGGTTGATATTAATAGTAACCCTTAACATAAATATAAATAACTCTTAGTTTTCGAGTCATTGTGAGGTTATATTATACATACATACGAGTCCAAATAATAGGTAATACTTGTGTTGATCCTGATTATTTCTTATATATTTGTAACACATAACGAACTTGAGAAAGTCATAAACGTATAAGGTTCGGTAGGATTAAAAATAAGCCACCAAGTAAGGCTTGGCTTGTACTTTTAGTCTGTTCCTAAAATTGGCACATTTCCAAGCAGTTAGCTAAGTCAGGATCTCGTGATATAGCAAAATATGTGACGTTTTCCTTGTCATTCTTATACAATGGGAAAAATCTCGCAGGACAACTTTATTATGTGTAATTTTGTCAACCGAAAGAGTACAAATATTTTAGACAAAAGCAAACAGCTAAATAAACGTAAGTAAAGATTAATAAAACCTGCATTAAGATATCGATTGCAGATGATATAATTTTATTTATATTACTTTTAAACCGATACGTTATACCATAACATTCACTGTTTTCCAATCCAATTTAAAATTACCGTTACCTTTGACATAAGTTGTCGCTTTTGCTTTAGAAACAAATTTGAAAGCTGTGTAGTTCATGGATGCCTACACCATAAAGGGAGTATGCTCGGCTTGCGTGTTTCTGCAGCCGCCCGCGTGTGGTATGCATTGATGAGTTTGTACACAAGATCACGTGTACCTACATGTGTACCTACAGATAGTCTAACTAGAACAGTGTTGCGCTTATACCTAATATTTAGAAGATATTTACGCGTATCCTATAACGGATCTGAAATTAATCGTCTTTGGAAAGTAGCTAAGGATTGTTATCTCAAATAATTTAGCTTAAATGAAACAGATATTAAAATCACTGCCCTTATTTATATATACGATATTGGTAATACTATAGATATGATATATATTAAACTTATAAAGCATTTTGAAATATGATAAAATTTTGCTGTGTGTATTAAGGCTTATCGTAGAAAATTTTATTTGAAGCTGACCGAATACGGAAGCGAGTGGAAATCAATGTTCATACACGGATGGGCTTATATAAATTTCCAGTAGATGAATTTAATTTTCATGTGTAATAAATGCACTCAATAATTAAAACAACAGTCTGATTCCAGTTCAAATTTAATTGCGAATAACAGCTGCTTAAATAATGAGGGTTTTGCGAATAATGTATTTTATGAGTAGGTCGGAAGGCATTGTCGAAAATTAATATTTGTTATTTTAATGAAAACTTTTAACTGAAACAATAATTTTTGTGATTAAACAATAATTAATGCGGTTGCGTCAGTCGACAAGAGTAATGTCGTATGTAATGATTTTATTTTATGACAACCAGTGTCACATATATTAATGTATGTGTCTCGATAATAAATAATTTAGGTAGGTACTATAAAATAGAGAAATTTATCATGGATCTTTTAATCTTCTATGAGTTTTTTTGACAAGGAAGAAAGCAGTGATAGGTATTATAGTACCTATATGCCTTTCAATCAGCAGGTCGAATCTTTACTTTTCACAGTAATGTGGGCCAATACAGACAATTTCATTATTAATTGATTTACCAATGAACGAAAGCACCGGGAGGGAATCAACATAAGGGACATTATTAAAATAAGGCACCCTAAAGTGTGCTCAAATTTATCGATACGAACATTATTGACATGGTGACCTATAGCCTAACCCATCACACTCTGAGAGAAGACCCGTATAAATAAGACTATAATAGGTTGACAAGATAGAACAATATCCTAGCATAACATAGGTGAATTATACTGATTTATAACATACATACATGTACAATCAATCATGTTGAAATAATGTACAGACACATTATTAACGTTAATAATTTCCCACGGGCTTATACGCTTCCTCATCGACATTGTCGGTATGACTCTTTCATAAACTGAATAAAAATGCGACGTAGTTTATTTTGGTGGTGAAAAGGTCAACGATAAAACAATATTCACTATTGATAGAAATAGGGTGCCCAATTGGCCAAAACAATATGTTACGCTCTACGATCTGGGTCACTCCGATTTTTGATAAATCTCAAGTTCTTTCAACAGGTAACAAGACCTTTGATAAAAATTGTTTCCAATCAAAAGAAATGTTTATGTTCTTATTAGGATGGGGTTATGAATGAAATATCAGACTTGTATATATATGTGTGTGAAATATCAGGTGAGGTGAAAAAAATATCACATACTTTAAAAGGAATTTAAAATGTATAAGTCGAGTGTCAATTTTATTTATTTATTTTTTATTGTGTGATACTGAACCATCGATATATTATCCTATTGGTGACATACATGTACTGGACTTAATCCAATAAAAATATGCATTTTTGTTAAGCAATGGCAACAAAAATATTTAGGTAATATTCCTATCTACATACATATAATTATGTATTTGAATTACAGTTTCAAGTGACCTAAATATTTAATATTTTTTAAATTTAAGTATATATAGTAAAGCAAACACGAAACAGAAAATAGCTTTCATATAAGTAATACACATACAAATTTTCTTCAAATATTGGAAAACGACTCCGAACTCACGTTTCCACTCGCAACCGCAGGTGCTGGATTTAATATAACAAAGCAAACCTTCCACAAAATTGTATTAACCGTTTGACTCTTACAGAATAATTTTACCGGTAGAAGTCTATACTCTATACAATATTCACTTATGTTATAATATACTACGCCTTTACTATTTACTATAACTCTAACTTATTCCTCAGGGACAGCAATCTATGCGTGATCGATCTGAAATGTAGTTATACAGTTTGTTTGTACTCATAATAACCACATAGATACCATTATCACTGATTTAAAGATTCGACTCCGGCGACACCACCGCCACACCTTTTTCTGCCTTATAACAGCAGTGTTCAACACTGCTATGTTCTGGTCTGAAGGGTGTGGTTAGGGAGATATATTTATCCGAGGCGTTCCAGCTCAGTCCTCAGTAGCAACGCATCCGTGGTTCAGGTAGGACGTTGATCTTACCTGGGGTTGATTTTTTCACACCTTTTTCTGCCTTATAACAGCAGTGTTCAACACTGCTATGTTCTGGTCTGAAGGGTGTGGTTAGGGAAAAATACTTATCCGAGGCGTTCCAGCTCAGTCTTTAATAGCAACGCATCTGTGATTCAGGTAGGACCTTGATCTTACCTGGGGTTGATTACAGATGTCCATGGGCGGCAGTTGCCACTTACCATCAGGTGGGCTGCATGCTCGTTTGCTACTTCGATCATATAAAGTAAATAAGTATACACTATCACAGAAACTACGCTTATAAGTGGGTCGTGTGGTCATTCTGTAATCAATCCCTAAGAGGGGCGGAGGTTAACCTGAGGTCAGTCACAGATGCGATAGCTGTATTATCTCCATTACCACATGGAATGCATTATTTCAGACAGATGTTGTAGGTATTCAGCGTATTTGTCGCTTCTACTGAAACAGAAGTATGTATATGTAGATTATACTACTACTTACTTAAATTTGAATGCCCGATTTAAGACTCTTAAATTTGTCACTGTATTATTGTTTCAAAAATAGGAGGACGTTACGGTGACAGTGGTGGTCGTTATGCTAATACCTGCCCCAATACATATTCAGTAACATTAACGACCTCACAATAATGTCACTCGCTTTATACGACTGTCTCGGAGAAGTGATCAACAAGACTACGACATTAGCTATTAATGCGCTTACACATTAGACTAGTCAAATAAGTTGTACCCCTAGCATGATATCATTAAATAAAGAAATATCATTTGTAAGGGAACTTTTAATGAAAGAATGTTTATATGATATTTTGATTTAATGGAAATATTTGGTTATGTGAATCATAGAAATATATGAGGCTTCTGATATTCTGAAGACATCGAACTTACGTCCGCTATATTTATATTGTTATAGATTTAGTTTTTATGTATTATTTCTTTAAGTCGCCTTATGTAACTGTTAATATATTACATTGAAAGGTTTGCTTTAGTTCACAAGCTTAACTGGGATAAAATGTATACAAGTCTGACATGTTGTGGGTTCCGGGTTCAAGCCTCGATCAAAGACATATGTATGTAAATAATGAATTAAGATTTGTGTGTATGTAAGGACATACACACAAATCTTAATTCATTATTTACATATATACATATATATTTACATACATGGGTGCTAAGGAGCACCCATAACATACAAACAATCCCACTCCAGGTATGAGTGTTGAATGTGTTAAGCGTTATACAAATACAAAAATAGTTTTATTGGTTGGTGACTAAAAGTTTAACGTTCAGATTTGAGTTGAAATATTCACGAGTAAATATTAATTGTACAGTTTCCAATACAGTACCGCAGACGATAGATTTATATTTTTGGCTACTTTCACAAGCGGTATGATACATGGTTATACAATATGTAAATGGAATGTCGCAACGTTGTGCTTACTCTATCCTGCTTGTGGTTTGTGTATATATGTTTGGTTTGGAGGTCAGTGTGATATAACTACATGAAAGATTAAGCGATAATAAAGGATGAGTTGTTTCGTTTTATTATGACATAGTTAAGACGTCAGACGTGGGTGCACTTGACATATGAAGACGAATTCACAAATACCCAGACTCAGAACGGAAATCTAAATTCATCATTCAGAATAAGTCAAGCTGGGAATTGAACCAGTGACCAACTGCACATCAGACTGGTATAGTAACAACTCCACCACGCGGGTCATCAGTTGTTATAATAGTTATTACAACAGTTATCGTTATTACAACAATGATAACGATAACAATCGGGAATCTAGATATAATCCTGATGTCACTGTAGTACCGGAACCAGAATAAAGCTACGGTATCTCTAGCCTGTCGTAAGAGTCGCCTAAAAAATTGCTTTCGGGGTTGCGGGCGGCAAGAATGAGAACTTGAACCGCTCGGCCAGCGACCCCTGGAAAGTATACTATATGTGGCAAATCTGACATAACAGTGGTAATTGTGGTTTACAAATATCGTTGATCTAATGGCATAGTCCAGAGGCCAGTGATAATATGTTGCAAACACAGAGTTTTGTATATCATGGCTTCTGATATCTGATATCAGTATTCAGTGTACCCATAAAACCAACCAACCAACTTACCTATAAAACGTTTAGCAAGCCCGATTTTAAGCCGAAGCAGGTTATATTCGGCCTAAGGATCGGCAGTATGTTTATATTCTATCGGGGAACTCAAGACACTATTTTGATATCACGTTTAGGTACATTTTTATCAAAAGTTCCTACCAATTCGTTATTCATTCAACTTCTATGATGCGATATTAGATGGTTTAAATAGCTATTAGAAAACGATATTTTTCTTGTGATACCTATCTAGATTCTAGGTAACAAAGAAATTAAACCATTATCTGAATACAAAATTTTAAAATTGGAATCTTTTCTCAGAATCCAATTAGGTAAATATTAAATTATATCATTAGAAGTTCAATCTAATAGAAGCCAAATTTGTCAGCAAACGTATTTCAATTTCATTTTTAGACAGTACAATTTAATTTTTAGACAGTAAAACTTTTGCAATAAAGTTTTATGGGTTGATAAAACGTTATGAAAGCTGTAGCATTGTAGAGAGGCGCATTAAAATATTCCCATATTAGTTGCTACGACCGTAGCTCTGCTACGAGTCAAGAGCTACGTTTCGTAGCGTAAGCCGGGAGCAATTATAAAATTCTATAGGAATAACCTAGGAATTTGTTTACGAGTAAAGAAGATTAAAATAGTAATGAAGTATAATTAAAATCATTTGGTAGGCTGTGAATTATATAATTACAGAAATTATTTGAAAATAATAATGATGTGGCTTGTACGTCGTATGATAATAACATTAATCTTTTACCATACTAAGTGTGGCAAAAATTATATGCCCATAATAAAACCGTAGTGATGCTATCGTGGTGTACATGTAAACTCTTATGTTTTTTGTATTAGATATTAAAGATTACCAGTAGTTATCATTAAATCAACCATCATAACTTCGACTCTACTGGGCCAATAATGGGATAAATAATGAGTGATGACCGTACATTTTTTATATATATATATACCTGAAGGTGGTAGAATCCTAATGAATATACATCTGTTTTACCTAATAACAGCAGTGCTAAGCGCTACTGCCATTATTTAAAAAAAAAAAACATTTTTGAGCGGCTTCATAAGAAAACTTATCTATCGAACTAAGATGTCGATGGGCGGTAGTTGTCACTTTCAGGTGGACTACATGTTTATTTGTTGCTTCAGTATCATAAAAATAAGTAAATGAACATAAATATTAGGAATAAAAAATAAGCCAAGTTGTAGCAACGTATAATATACATTGTATTTTTATTGCTAGGACAAAGAGTAAATTTTCAGGAAAATAAGAGCAAGCATCATAAATCTAACGAGTTCATTACCTTTTAACGGGACTCTGTATTAATATTATATCCGCCCACCTACCTATAGGAGATTAATATTCTCATTTAAAATTCAGTGTTCGTTATTGAAAACGTATTATGCTCAAATCCACAAACCCGACATTTCAATTGGATTGTATATCGCCTTTCTATTTAGATTTTACCAAATAAAAACCGCGTGATTTTTTGTTAAAAGTATTCAAGCTGTACTCAAAATAGATTTGCCATCCTTTTTTACTAATATATGTAATATCTTGTATAAAATATGTATAAAATAGTTTAAAGTTAACTTTGAGTATTTAGTTTTTTTTTTATTGAAATATGTTAATTGTCTATGCTGACTTATAAGTTTACTACTTAATTACAAACTGTTTTTCAATCATTAAAGTTTGTATAATATTTTGTATTTCCATTGCTATCCCTACTATAATAATATTATAAATGCGAAAGTAACTCTGTCTGTCTGTCTGTCTGTCTGTCTGTCTGTCTGTCTGTCTGTTCCGCTTTCACGCCTAAACCAGTGAACCGATTTTGATGAAATTTGGTA
>DWPV01003222.1:0-15592 GCA_018251915.1 Urbanus proteus proteus | reverse complement strand
ATGCTTTAATGCATAGAAAATCTTCATCCCATTTCAGTAGTCCACGTGAGCGAAGCTGCGGGCAAAAGCTAGTAAATTATATTATCGGATAGCCAATATTATTTTATAACCGATATCTCAACCCAAAACCGATGATTTCGGGTGGGTAATATTTTATCCGCCTATTAACGTGATCCCAAATCTCATATCGTATTAAATAAAAATCTCATGCGTACATGCTCTTTAGGCATGTCCAAAATAGATTTTGATAGAAGTCTTTCTCATATTTTTAATAAAACCACGCCCACTCTTGCACATTTTCGTGTGATGTCGGACAAGAAACAATTTGTACAAATGAGTATTAATTTGTCATTTTTTAAATAACATGGGAAAATGTGAGATGTTTTTCGTCTATTTCTTTTAATAACGCTAAAATGTCACGTCTTGATATTTTGTTAACAACAAGATCATTATTTTTTCATAATTCATAACTTTGTTTTTATTTCTCTTAATGATAAGAATTTCTAGTTTCTCTCTATATTTTTGCTCTTCTTACTTTGTCAACACTACTCATTTGATATAAATGGTACAAACACACAAAGACGAGTACACAAACACCCACATCCATAGTAGAAATCTTAACTCCTAATTGTATAGATGACTAGCCAGGAAATAAACTCGGGACCTATGCCCGACCTGCAAACCACGCGAGTTGTTAAAAAATAAAGATTTCCAATTCCTCACGCACCGATCCTCGATCAAACGAAGCCATTATACAAGTTCGAATGGGAAATCGAGGCTAATTTTCGGAAATAGCATAAGTTCTACCGTAATTCTTCGTTTCCAGACAAATATATCGGTTTCAGATGTTAAGTAACATATAACGATCGGTAATAATACAGACGTCTAATCGTATGGATTTAGGCTAACTGGATCTAGGTTCAAATCCCAGACATCTTTAATTTTTTTAAAATATGTACCGTTGAATTTCGGTCTTGAATAGTACCACTCCTTCTCTTCTCGTGGATGTCGTATCAGGTCACTAAAGTACAAAATCAAGGAGAAGTCTCAGCAGCGTCTTCCTGTGTAGCATCAACATCTCCTTTTTCTTAGTCATCTCTTCATTACTGAAGGTCGTGCCTGCTTTAATAGTCAAGGTTCAGGCGCGGTGACTATTGAAAAAAACCCGCCAACACAAGACGACGAGACGCTTTCTGTGTAGAAATGAGTGTTCATAGCCCCACAGTAGGATTTTCTCCCGTATCAAGGGACCATGGACACACAAAGACGAATTCACAAACACCCAGACCCAGAACAAAAATCTAAATTAATCATTCAGATATCTATCTAGCCGGGAATCGAACCCGGGACCCACTGCGCGTCAGACCGGTATGGTAACCATTCCGCCACGCGGGTCATCAGACAATACAAGAGACCTCTGCCTAGCAAGTTGTATGTAGCTAACGTTCGAAACGTTATCCTTGTAAGGTGTGTGTTATGGAGTTTCTTGTGCCGCTTCTTCTCCATAACTAAACACCTTCCGAAGTGTTGGTAGAGAAAAATAGTGACGTTCAAACAGAATTCTTGTAAAGAATATACTTTGAATAAAATATTTTTGATTTTAATTTTGATTTTTAAGGTTTCCTTACAAAAAAAAAATGAAAGCAGTCGCCCATATTTTTAACAAAACCTTAAACGCTACGTTTGAAAAAGTCAAAGATAATAGAAACAAATATTTTCTACGCAAAAACGGTTCAATTCTTTGACTCTCATTAGAGTGATACTTTGTTTTCTCTTCTTTTGCTCCAATTCGCCCCACTTAAAATAATCTTGGGGAAACACGGGTAAAACTTTTACTTTGTATCTTATAGTGAACGAGAAATATTTTCGTATAAAATATTTTGCTTTGTTCTAAACGGAATTTGTTCAGCGTTTGATAAAGATAAATCGATTCAGATATGTGTAACCTTAGGCACATTCGTTTTTTCATACCTTCATACAAAAATGTATCTGTCTTTTAGATTTTTATGAACGTGGTAAGAACTCATTATGGTCCGATTCGGGCATCACCGCCACACCCAGTGCACACCCGTGCCTTAGCCATCTAGGCGCCTCGAGCAAATCACCCATATGGCGCCCTTTATCTTCTTATACGTATTATGAAATGGAATATTTTTATTTATTTCGTTTTATTTTCATCATGATGTCTCTTGGGCTCCGGCTCCCCTGGGTCACCTTTTGGGTCGAAAAAAGCTCGCACACCTACTTTTGCCTAATTATGCAGTGATATACGTTGTTGTGCTCTAGTATGAAGATGCGGTATGGAAGACATTTATCCAAGGCGGTCCGATTTAGGCCTCAGGGATTGCAACACATCTGTGGCCTACCTGAGGTACTCGTAATAATATCTAGGGTTAACTAGAGCTATCAATGGATGGTGGCCATCTACCTTCAAGTGTGCATGTCCATTTGCTACTTACTTCTTTATTAAACAAAAAAGTCACGTCACGCAAAGTAAATCCCTATTTCTATTTAATAAACAACATAAAAGCCCGAACGCAAAACAAGTATCTAAGCAAAATCTAATTCCAGCTCAAATAGGTCTATATCGGGAAATATGCTGACCATTCATAAAACTACAATTACCATTCTCCACTTCCAATAGAAACGTGAAACTGCTCCCTAGTTGTTGGGAACGAAATGAGTTTTCAAATCTGAATACTAATGAGATTCCAGTATAGAATATTCTGGATCAAAAATAGATTTAGCTTTTATTGTTATGCTCAATATTAATGATGTTCTAAAATGTACAAAATATTCTTGTTGTGAGGCCTTTCAGAATTAGGCTTTACCTATTTTAATATTACTTTAATGAGAGGAATTGTTTTTTTCACGTATTTTCTTCACGAAGACATCAATACACAAAGAGAGGTGTATTCTTAATGAGTTCTAAGTATGCTCTGTATGCTCGTTAATATCGATTCATCTATCAGCCTTTTGAGGTCCACTGCTGCACAAAGGCCTCCCTTATTGGGATCACACTAACCGGCATTGTGCCTTTTGAATACAGCGGTTTTCCTCTTCTTCAGGGCATCAATCCACCAAGTCGTGGAGCGAGCTGACCCCCGTTAGGCCAAACGAAGTCAGCACTCGAATCATTACCACTTCAGCTTTCTAATTTGAATTTTTCGTAGCAAATCTCGTAGACGATTTCCAAGTATAGCCCTCTCCATAACACGCCGATCTACAGCGAGCCTTCGAATATGCAGTAAAGAACCACGTTACAACATATAAAACATGGAGACATTTTCTCTTTAAGACAGCATTACAAAACGAGAATTAAAACAGCATATTTAAACAGCATTACTATTATGTTATCGACTGCATTTGAATCAAAGGGTGCTAGAGTTGAAACTCAAAGCAATTAGAAGTATTAACAAGTATAAAGGCACCATGGCTTTTAAACTCAACCAAAAAAAAAATATACCAAAACCGCTTGAAATAAATGTTGGACTATGTACATAATGATACCAGTACTAGCTGATCCCCGCGGTTTTATTCGCGTTAAAAAAGTAAAAAGGCATACATGTTTAAACATACGTGATACCCAGCACACAGGCTCAAAATCAGTCCAGCCGTTTATAAGATTACCTCAGCCAAACAGACAGACAGAAAAAAAATTTCATTTTCGTTAGGTATAGATATCGTATACCGTTTTCATATGCATTGAGTTAAATGGTGTTCCCCGGTCGCTTCCGAGGTGTCGGGTACCTTTTAAAGTTTTGCCCCTCGGTATCAAAAAAACAGTCAAAGTAATTTGTAGCACAGTTACTATAATAATTTGGCATTCGTACCCATGGAAATAGACCAAAATCGACCAAAATCGGTAGAAATTTTTGCCCCTTAACTTTTTTATTTGAGTCGTTTTAATCTACTAAGAAAGTAGAAATCGACTAAAATAGTCACGCTGACAAGTACTACAATTGATCTTGAACTAATTTGATCTATGACACTATAATATTACAAATAGATATAACCGCAGACATTTTCAACGCTTTAAGTCTGAAAACTTGTCGCAGACAACAACAGTGCTAACTCTCACAAAATATCCATTACACTTAACTAAAGTCTTAAGATAATGAATACATTTGCAAACAAGCGTTTGATACTCGTATAATGTTACTTTTGCCTTTCACTAATCTTATGATGTTAAAATTGTAATTTCACGGATTACGTTTGTCTCGATTTTGGTTTTAGGTTGATGACCTAGAGGTTTTTTTTTATATGATGGAAGTAGCGAACGAGCATGCAGTCCACCTGATGGTAACAGGCCACTGCCGTCCATGGACATCTGTAATCAACCCCAGATAAGATCACAGTCCTACCCGAGGTCGACCAAAGATGCGTTGCTACGCCTGAGGACTAAGTTGAAACGCGTCGGATAAGTATGTCTAGGGAGACATATCACTACCACACCCTTCAAACCAGAACACAGCAGCGTTACACTGCTGTTATAAGGTAAAAACAGGTGCGGCGGTGGTGCCGCCGGAGTCGAACTACTTAAGAGTTCTACCACCACCTAAACCTGGAGGTGAAGGCATAGTATGAAGATAGAATTTTATTCACATACTTCCATCACATTTCTTTCTGCTTTAGCAGCGTATCTTTGTTTTGAAACATCTACATCTGTGATCAACTTTAGTACAATTTTAATTCTAAGCATTCTATCTTCATGGTCAAGAGTACCAACGTCTATGATTGACTTAACAGACACTTAATTTATATGGAGTTGGTCGAAGTTGTCCAAGGTTGGCCGTTACCACCCATTAGGAGTACGGCATGCTCGTTTATTACTTCAGTCGTTCATTGAAAATAAAGTAACGAGTTAGATATTTTAAGCTATTTTAAGACAGGGTTTACTTAAAATTAGCCTAAAAGGTTTTAATTATTTTAAGTGGTGCTCATGCTACCATATGGACCAATAAATCTACGAAATGGCGAATAAACATACAGAAATAACAATATTCTTCAACTCCACATAACACTTTACAACAAATAATGGAATAAATTAACTCACAATCCCATTATTAAATGAGAAAGCTTTATAAGTCTCTAGAAATAGCGTTTATTTGAAAGCGAGCGAGCGAATTCCGCTTACCGTGGATTGCACCAATTAATTCCCATTTTACGTTACTAATTGGTAATCCTTGCTTGGCTCCAATGAAATTCGATCGTAAAATATCATCGGGTAGAACTGGAATGTCCGGGCTAAATGCAATAGCGGGCCAAAATTAATTATTATGTGGGGACTTGCTCCGAATACAAACACCAAGACACCAACCTCAACATCAACAAACACGTGCGCATGTATTTTTTTAAAGCTCAGGTCGAAGTAAGTAAAAAAGTCATCAAGATGCATAAGTCATTATGCTTCGCAGTCCGTACAAATTTTAGCTGTAGGGCGAACTTTGTACAGTTCTGTGGCAAGATCTAGCTGTAACTTAGAACTGTTTCGGGAAAAAGTAATCAGTCATCTTCTAGGCAAGAATGCTACATCCAAGATAGCATCCAACCTCCCATTATAAATTATTGCAATAAATTCTAAGCAAAAAATTCAACTACTTGGAAATAACAATTGCATAAGTGAGTACATGTAACTTACAAATCTTATTATTCTCGTAACTTACAGAGCGTTATTACAAGTAATTGGTTCCTGAATCGGCGTTGAAAGCGTTCAGTGGGGGCGGAATTAGGGTAATTCCCGTTAACAGAGTTTGCACCAATTAATTCCCAGTTTACGTCGTTAACTGGTTATGCTCGTTGGGCAAGAATGATATTCAATGGTGCAATGTCATCCGGTAGAACGGAATTACTCAAAATAGGTACTGTGCACTGAGTATGGGAAGCTGAAATTCATGCTACTATAACTGACTGAATAGTCCTCAATAATGCAGTAATAGTCTACAAATCAAGATACTGTATTACAACTATTACAAGTTTCTCATACTATTGCAATCACATATTGCAATGTATTTGAATCCTCGACTTTAGATTTTTGGTAGTTCAAAATTGACTATGTCTGCGTATTCTCTAGCAAGCACTGTAAGGGGCTCGAATATCCAGAAACTATCCGTACTGATTCTGACTTTGTAGTTGTCGTTAATGATGAGGCTGACGATAAATCAAGGGATCTAGAAAGTATAAGGCCGTCAAAAGCGGCTGAAATTTGGATAAATGACCGCTCGTGATAAATTAAAATTTGGAGAAACACGTGGAAACCCAATACTGATTGTTCTTATCATACAATAGTCGTCGATCATGGGCTGTCTTATAGTCAAAAACATTTGACACGAATTTGACACTAACCCCAAACCAATACGCATTGATGTAAGTTTCTCGAGTTGGCTACAGGTAACCCTCATTAATAGGCACACACATGTCCAATAGTGGTACTTAAAAAGAGTATTAGCACATTTGATCAAATCAGATTGATGAAGCGATTCCTTGTATTGTAAAAAGTATCTCTAATAAAATGTAAATCGAATTTATGATTGAATAATATTGATGATTTATGCGCCGTATCTTTTCCTTTTGATGCAACATAAGCTTATTGACGGGGGAATATGAAACAGGATTTTGTACTCGTATCGTCTTAGCATAAAATATACTTTACGATGTTTTCATATGCTTCTAGGAACTGATGATAGTTTTATATTATGGAAACAGGCTTATGAAGTTTCTTTGATATTCAATGCTCATTGCAACCCACTGACATGTAATCAAAGTCAAATAGACCCGATCGTGCCTGGAATCTATTACAAAATGTTATATTATTTTATTTTTATCCATCGATTGATTGATATGTGCTTCTACTATTATCTTTTTCTCTCTTTTTTCAGGTACATCCTCTCACTTGCCCTTGCCGATCTCCTGGTCATCATCACATGCGTCCCTTTCACCTCGATCGTTTACACTTTGGAGTCCTGGCCCTGGGGGGACACGGTCTGCCGGGTCTCTGAAGCAGCTAAGGACGTGAGCATTGGAGTCTCCGTGTTCACTCTGACTGCGCTGTCCGCTGACAGGTACTTCGCTATCGTGGATCCGCTGAGGAAGCTCCACGCTACAGGTAAGTACTAAAAATAGAAACCCAAATTGAAGTTAGGGACATCATCTATAAGTAATTTATCCAAACGAATATATGAGTATTCGGCATAGGCATACACGTATATTCTCCTCCCTCTCTCCTACAGTTATGTGTAGTAGTGTCTCTGGTAGAGGAGTATGCTCCAATGCTCGCCCATAGGAAAGAATCCGCGCAAGTATATAGTACGTACTCAAACTATCAGTAGGGTATCAATAAACATCTTCGATTTCTCTTGATTAATGTAATAAAACTTTTTTAAATTCATAAATTACTTTAGCAGCATTCGCTGTAGTCGTTCACTCTTGACAGAGTGATCATGGCATTACGATGATCAATCATCACTGGTCTGGATTGCTGCTCTTGCGATCCTTCTCCTCCGGCTTCGGTTGTTGGCATTGTGTTAACAACATTAGACATTGACATATATTTTGATATTGATAATAGAAATTGTACCTACTATAAAGTAGGTACAATATCTATTGTAATTATATTCCTAATCACTCAACATCTTGTATCCATATAAACACAGTGCCCAAGGCATTGTGACAGTACTATTTACTGATCAATTCACAAGTACACGAACTTAGTTTGTATGTTGAATTGGTGGCCGTTTAATGAAATAGCGGTCCTTGGGTTACCTTTGGGTCGTCATTGGCAGACGTAAGGTCACGTATGTTCTGCGCATAAAACAGAAATCGTATGTGTAAATCTATTTTATGCATAATAAATTCAAAAGGCGTGCCTCGCGCGGTTTCATCTCCATAAGGAAACATTGATTGGGGAGAATATTTCTTGCAATTTTTGTCTGAAATATTTTTCAGTGTTATTTCAATAAATTATGATCTTCTAATGCATATTTATTAATTATATAATTAGTGGTCATCTACCAACAGGAGTCAAACTATCCCTTTTCGATAAATGCAAAAATTATTCTCTAGGGTTCCTTCAGTATTAAGAATTAATAAAAACCTATGCCCAACTGTTTAAACGGTTATTTAAAATTTAACGTATTAAATAACGTAATATTTAACAAACCTATATGATAGTTTTGTCAAGTTACTAAAACAAGTTAAAAAAAATAAAAATATTATACTTATTTTAAAGTTTCAAATAAACGGATCACAGTAAGTAAATATAGATCGTTACTTTAACTTTTGTTTGTCTTTGAAACTAAGGACAGTCGCAGCATCACAAGTCTGTTTATTCAAATATTTATAAAAATAAAATCAGCTTGTCTTCACAGATTTGGAATCCATTGAATCTAAAAAACAAATTAACTTCTTAATTCTTCAGTTACTTAATTGTTGTTTGAAAATGGGTAAATCTTTTGTTTTTTTTTTTTTAATTGTTCTAACCGTCTACGTTAACATGGTGTAAGTTTTAATTAATTCTTATCTTTATTTACTATATTATTTTAACACGTCTCCGCGCGTTTTGGTTACGTTTGGTTACTATAAAGATGAATTTTACACAAAACCAATGAGCAGTCTTTTCCGTGAAAGAAAATAAAGAAAGAAAGCCGAGTCTGCTCAGATAATATGTATAAGCACTAGTTAATGTGATTAATTCCTAGTCATTTATAACTTTAACCAAATTGAGTAGTTATTTTTTATAATGACCAGTTACTATATATAATAGCTAATTAAACACTGACTGTAACACACTAACAAAGGTTCCTATTATTCTTAGATGCAATTATATTTAAATTGCTTTTATTCTATTTCAGTGGAGTATCAAATGGGTCACGTAAATGCTACGTGAATACTGAATGTGGCTGTTCTCGTGGCATGATGACGTCAAAACACATTAACGCTACGAACAGTTAATCGATTTAAAAATATAGTTTTATTAAATTGGGTTCAGTTTTACTACTTTAATCGGATTATATTCAACTTCAGGGCAATCTTCGTTTATTGAAAGTACATTGTAATATTTGTAATATTATGACTTTTCTAAGTTTGTTTTAATAAAAACTTACATAAATTTATTACAGGTTCTGAAATGAAGTTGAAAACTGTCTTACTATTAAGGTCAAATCACTATATAATATAATACAGTCGCTTTCCTCTGTTTGCCCGTATATGTATCTATAAAAACTACGCAACGTATTAATGCGGTTTTCTTAATAGATAGAGTGATTCAAGAGGAAAGTTTATTATGTTATTTAAAGTGTGCGAAGCCGCGGGCAAAAGATAGTAATTCTATAATTTCAAGTGCCTGTAAATACCCAGGTGATAAAATAATATTGAATTAATTATATATACTCATGATATAATTATAACAAAGTAAACAATATTTGTCAAAATCAACAATATTGTAATTAGGTAGGTTTCAGCTATTTTATTTTCTTTAATCAGGCTTTTTACAGGCAACATTTCAGTTTTTTATACTTAGACACAAAACCTTTCATATGACTTTTGTTCGTCTTTTCAGAAAGGCTTAGATCAGGTCACGTAGATTTTACTCGCACATAAATACGAAACATGAAAATATTTTCGCATTTTCTATCAAAAACATAACTTGTTACTTTTGGTCATTGCTCCGATATTTTATGATGCTACTCTAAAATAGGTTTTAGCAAACGACCTATTCTTGATTTTTCGATAAAATTTTGAAAAATAAAGCATGCAATTGATGGAATGTAGCCTCACCGCTCATGGATCTGTAAACTAATACGCTTAGTCTTATCTAAGGTCGTCAAAGTTAACCCTTGAGACGAAATAGACACTCCTCGTATGAGTGTCTCATATCGTAGTGTATCATCTGACCACATTTAAAGGAATCATCTCTACCATAATTTATGATTTACTTGGCAATGTAGTAGTAAAAGATGAGTTCGAATCAAAAGCAACATATTTTTTTGGAATTGTGTCAATACCACTTATTCAAATGAAAGGATAACTAAACTATAATTATATTGGCTTATTTTAAGCTAATCTATACAAATAAATTAAATTAAAGTCTCTGTTTGTGATTTCAAAATAACATTTTTTTCATATGAAAGTATACACGATACCTATAAGAAAAATGCAACTAAAAAATTGTCTGTCAGTTTGTCGGTCTGCTGGTCGGTCTGCTGGTCGGTCTGTCTGTCTATATATTTGGCTGAGGATCTTCTGAACGACTGGGCCGATTTTAACGGGACTTTTACTGGAAGATAGCTGTAGGTCTAAGGCGTTACATAGGCTACTTTATTTTTTGGAAAAATCCTTAGCGCGCGCCCCACGCACTTGCGGCCCCCCTCGCGGGAGAGCGGGGTTTCAGTTATGTTCAAATATGTATTCCTTTTTACTTTTTAAACGCGGGTGAACCCGCGATCAGCTAGTATAAATAAAATATAGTTTTTATTTACTTAAAATCCTTTCCTTGTATTATGATAATGTCATTCAATTCTAGAGGTTATTGCTTCGAGATCTTTCAAATACCTAAAATGTATTTGATTATACAATCTGAACACGTTTTATTCACAATGCATTTCAGGTTTGATTCTTGAACTGACTGCAGTAAAATATCTTAGCAATCCAAGCTTATAAGTTTTTCTCCTTGAGAATACAGACGGAGTCACGTAGGTTTACGTGGATACACAGAAATTCGCTAGCTTGTTCAGTTTGACGAAGGTTTATTAAGTATTATTTGTGTGCGTTTTATGATGTATCTATGTAGTGTATAGTTCATAGGGTTCCGTGCCAAAAGACAAGAATGGAACCCTGTTACATAGCCTCCATTGTCTGCCCGTCTAACCTTCTGACAAATAGCTCTCTCTTAAAAAGTTACAATAAGTACAAAAATAAACCTACATAAAATACAATAAACTATTACGTCATAATAGGTAGGAATAAAAAATACTTGTAATATTAATAATTTACTAAAAATAACAAAAAATATTTAACGGAACATTTTGTGCGCGAGTTACGCTCGCACTTGACCAAGACATACATACGAGTAAGTAAGGTGATTTTGTTAAAACTTAATTTGAGCACAATTATTGATCAAACCATTAAAATTTTCATTTTTGATAAAATTCCACAAAGAAAAAGATACCAATCTATCTTCGCCTATCTTTCATTGAGTAACAGATTAAAGTGGAAATTTAATCCTTTAGCCTTCCGCATTTCAAAGCCAAAGCGGATCTTCCTATCTTTTCCAATTGTGTTCTTAAAGAAAATGTCATTATTGTGCCGGAACAATCTATTCTCAATCCATTAGACAATTACTGCTGTAACAATCTCCCGACCATTCACATTAATGGAATTAATGCATTGTTACATTTTGTAACAATTGTAATAACAGTCTTTGAGAGATTTTAAAGTTGAGTCATTTTTCATTTCAAGTTATTTCATTTATAATAGCGGTCTTTGAAATGATAAAATGACTTCAATAGTTTAAATGTATTTGTATGTTCGTGGGTATAAGT
Source organism: Urbanus proteus proteus (assembly GCA_018251915.1). NCBI lineage: Eukaryota > Metazoa > Arthropoda > Insecta > Lepidoptera > Hesperiidae > Urbanus > Urbanus proteus. The sequence goes on along the minus strand of DWPV01003222.1, from coordinate 4,055 downwards.
GTGTGAGCGTATAAGCATGTGTATCTGTGTTATCTACATATGTATATCTACAAATATACTATATACAAATATATCAAATTGAAGTGTCAGTTTGTGATTTTAAAATATCATTTTTTACTCGATGCATATTTTTGCAAATTTTCGTCTGTCTCTCGGTATGTCTGTCTGCTTGTTTGGCAGAGGTAATCTTCTAAACGGCTGGACCGATTTTGACGGTACTTTTACTGAAAGATAGCTGAAGGTCTGAGGCTTAACATAGGTTACCTTAATTTTGAAAAGAAGTATTAGCGCGCGCGCCATATGCATGCGGCCTCGGTGGCGGGAGAGCGGAATGTTACCTATGTTTAGTATTCCTTTTTACTTTTTTAACGCAGGTGAAACCGAGGGGATCAGCTACTGTTTAATCTTCTTGTAATTATTGCACTATATTATTAGGTATAAGAAATTGGTTCCTTTTAATTTCTTTTTCCGAAGATTAAAAGTTAATAATTTATTTAAAATTAAAAACAAATTCATTACAACATAACACGAGAAAAGTATATTATTACACGTAATATTTTGGTAAAAAAATTCCAGTGACGAGTGTATGTCACTGTATAACACACTGTGAATAACGGATTTGGAGCGCGTTCACTCGATACATAAGTACACGGTAAGCCCTTTACACGTTACAAAAGCTCTTCCTTATTCGATGGGCTTAAGATATACCTTGGATTGGATTATAAAGGGTTTATAAATGCGAATATTCTGTCTCTGTTCTATAAATACTGCTTGTGTATTCGTCTTTGTGTGTCTATGGCACCCACGACACAATACCTACGAAGAATCCTACTAGAAAAAGCGTCTTATGCACGCTCATAAGCCTACAGTAGTATACTATATAACTATACCATTAAGTACTGTACACCAATTTTTGTATGATTGAAGTAGCAAACGAGTATGCAGTCTACCTGATAGTAAGAGGCCACTGCTGCCCATAAACATCTGTAATCAACCCCAAATAAGGTCCCACCTGAGGTTGTCCACAAATGCAGCAATGCATCTGTGGCCAACGTCAACCCCTGAGGACTGAGTTGGAACGGCTCGGATAAGTGTGTCTACCTTACCATACCCTTCAGACCAGAACACAGCAGTGTTTAACACTGTTAAGCTGTTATAAGGCAAAAATATGTAGGTGTGGCGGTCGTGCCGCCGGAGTCGAAATACAAAGAATTCTACCACTTTTAAATTCATCATAAATCATCGCTAAGAACACATAAAACAAGTATGTACTTTTAAATTGTACCTTTTTGAATGGCACACATTGTAAACTCTCTGCTGCGAAGGGTGGTGAGAGAACACTATGAAAAGCGTTCCAACTTTGCCTTCAGAGCAATGCACGTATGGCCCATTTCTGTGAAGATACTTAAGATTTGGAGAAATTACAGATGTTCATGGGAGGCAGTGGTCACTTACCATCCTGCTTCTATGTCTCATGTTAAACACGACTATTTCCTCGAAAATACGGAACATCTCAAGCATACTTCACCGCGACACTCAAATGCACATTGATGAATTTAGACGTAAACAATAATAGCTAATAATATTTCCAAAAAACAATAATTTTCATCTGCCAAATCAACTATAACCGGTAAAAAACTAAGAAGAAAAGAGGTTTCATCGATTGAACCGCTTTATCCATTTAAGCGCTAAATTTCAGCGTTTAACGGACCGTTGTATCTCGTCCCAGCGGAAAAGACCAACTACCCTCACTTGCTCAGATTTTACAAAAATCTTTTTCATACACCGTTTCAATTTGGTGCTTTATACTTTAGAATCTCTTTTGATATTTAAGAGAACTATATAAAGATAGATAAGAACTATCTGAACTTTAGAACTATCTAAAGTTTAGATACTTCTTCAGATTATTAAAGGAGCAACGAGTTTCCTAGATACGAGTATTCTTAAACGATTCTAGTTTAATAGCGTAAAAGTTTAATTCGATAGTAAAAAAATATTGCAACTTAGACGAATTTAAAACACTACATAATATATCTTTATATACGAGTAAGTTTATCTTAATGCAGAAATAAGTTATAATTCATTCATTCTTAATTATTTCATAAATAAATTTCATGTCATAATTTTATTAATACCGTGATAAATAAATATGAGTAAACTGAAACATAATAGATAAATTTATTTTAAAAACTAATCAGAGTAAGTTGTAAATAAGTAATAATTTATTTATCCAGGTATATTCAGTGAATATAAAAAAATACGTCTATTGGACTACGATAAACTATTTGAACGTTTAATTCATATTCATACATATATTATTACTGTCAGAAAAGACATAAATAAACTTTAATACGTATGGAATAAATATGTCCAAGTCCTAATAATTTATTTATTCAGATTCAGCTTAAAGACGGCTATTACAAGAATTGTTGTAAAGAATTGTCGTCTATTGGACCGCGTTAAACCATTTGAATGTTTAATTCGTACATATATTATAAGTGACGAAAAAGACATAAATAAACGATAATACTCAGGTAAAGTGATCTGATAAATTTGTCCCAATCCTAATAATTTATTCATCCGGGTACATATCAAAGATAACCGGTAAAAGAGTGTAAAGAATTGCTATCAATGGGACCGCGTTAAACCATTTGAATATTAAATAGACACATATATTACTACAGCCGGAAAAGAAATAAACTTCAATAATTAATGGGATAAATTTGTCCAAATCTTTATAATTTATTCATCCGGGTCCGGATCAAAGATGGCCAGTAAAGGAGTGTAAAGTATTGCCGTCCATTGGACCGCGTTAAATAATTTTAACATTTAATAGACACATATTACTACTGCCGGAAAACGATAATACTTAATTAAGTAATCTGAAAAACTTGTCCAAGTCCTAACAATTTATTCATCCGGGTCCGGATTAAAGATGGCCGGTAAAGGAGTGTAAAGAATTGCCGTCCATTGGACCGCGTTAAACCATTTGAGCATTAAATAGACACATATATTACTACTGCCGGAAAAGACATAAATACACTTTAATAACTAATGGAATAAACTTGTCCAAGTCCGAATAATTTATTCATCCGGGTCCGGATCAAAGATGGCCTGTAAAAGAGTGTAAAGAATTGGTGTCCATTGGACCGCGTTAAACCATTTGAGCGTTAAATTCTGTCCTCTACCGGACCTTTATATCTCGTCCGTACGGAAACTTACTCTCAGTTGTCCAAATTTTACGCACATCGTTTGATCTTATCATTTTATATGGCAATTGTTTAGTTTGGTTTAACGCTTGAAGCTCAAAAGGGAATAACTGTTCTACATTTATTTTTATATTATTTAAATGGAACAATAATAATTGTGAAATTACCTCAGTTAGTTACCGACTGATTAACTTTCTAATTAAAAATATGATAACGCGATAGATTAAAGACTAGATAATGACTCTTTCTATAGCCCAACGGTAGGATTTTCTACTGTGTTGGTGTGTTTCAACACTCAGATACAGAACAGAAATTTTGAATTCATCATTCAGATATCTGTCTGGCTGGAAATCGAACCCGAGACCGACAGCGTGGCAGACCGGTATAGTGGCCGTTTCGCCACGGGGGTCGCCAAGTAATAGAAAAGTCATACTAACAAATACACATTCTTCGACGCATACTATTATAATATTTATTATCACCTTCCTTAATTTATTACACTGATACCTACATATAATATTTTTACATAACGTCATAAATGTTTACTGTGAAAGCAGGTTGCGTTTACCCCACAATTTGCAATCCAAAATTTACAGCACGATAAACAAAAGACATAAAATCCCATATTTTATGGCTCTTCAACACAAATTCCAGAAATCCTATTCCATTATACGAATCCATCCGTAAGGTAAACCAATGTCCATCTTAGCAAGCCATTTCATTTGAAAATAGTACATTACGATACGGGTGATCTAAGTTGCCTATTACCGCACGGCGTGAAGTTAGCGCCCGAGCGAAGCGAGGGTGATAAACGCCGTGCATAATAGGCAACTTAGATCACTAGTA
>DWPV01003221.1:0-15596 GCA_018251915.1 Urbanus proteus proteus | reverse complement strand
AAAGTAGTCACCGTCGCCTATGGACATTTGCAACACCAGAGGAGTCGCCAATGTTTTGCCGGCTTTGTAGGAAAGCTCTTTTGGCATCTTTCTTGAAGAAACCCATGTCATAGCGCACCGGGAATTCCCCAGGATGTATGTGAAAAAATAAAAAACTATATGTTTTATTATTATTTTCTATATAAAATACGGTAATGTATTTATTACTTATCTAATCCTATTAAGCACATTAACGAAGTCAATTACTTAATTATGACACGGGATGATAATTTGAAATTGCATAAATTAAATTAAAAAATTAAATAAAAATCTTTGAAGTCATTTTATGACGTTACCAGAAATAAAAATTAATCGTTCAATGTTCATGACAATGATTAATCATTATAACGAAGTGATTAATTTTTGAGGTTATTTTCTTGACACTTAAAGAATTTAAAAATATCTACATTTTTTTTCCAGATTTATTCTACAAATATTAATATTTAGCGATAGTCACCGAAAATGAGATGTTTATGATGCATATTTTAGCTTGCTTATGTTTTGTGCACTGAAGATATGGAATCTGTTGTTCATAATTTCAACTTACATTACTTCTTTGAACTCGGGTACGTTTTCACATATAATACTTATGTTTTTATTGCACGTATATGCGACGAAAAACATGTAAAAGCAAACACTTATAACAGATTCATTCAACATCTCTTAGGGTTTTCATGACGCGCGTGGTTACACTCACAAGCGCGCCACACCCTCACGCGCGCCAGTACTGCCCATTGCATTACACATTTGCACTTGCCACCGTTTTATACGCACATATACATTTACGCTTTAATATAAGTTCTATGGAAGTAGCAAAGGTGCCGGCACCAGATGGCCACTTGCCCATGGACATCCTACATCACAGTCCTACCTGAAGCTGGACACAGATGCATTGCTACCCCTGAGGAATAAATAATAACTCTTTTTTTGTCACGCGTGTTTACACACACAAGCGCGTCCTACCCATATACATCAATTACCTACAATATCAAAAGCCAAGATGAACGAACTCCAAAAACACGAAATATAAAATACGTATGCAGATTTCATAAATTAGAGGATTTAAAATATTATTCCAACAAATACATTTTAAATCATAAACCAATTAATTCGGACATTGCTGTTTTGAATACATAATTATAACTGAATTAGTTCTGAATACATACAAGTCATTTACCTTACTTTGCGGGCAATATGTAGCCACGTATCTACTTATAGTTATTTGGATATTCGCAAAAACGTTCCGGATTTTCGGCTTAAAGGAAAGCCAACCGTAAAAATAGATAAATAAAAAGTGATATATGCTTTGATTTTGAGCTGACCTCTGTCTAGGTATAGGTGAACCAAACAGCGCTAAGCCAGAAATTTTAATCCTCTTAAATCGGTAAGTCGGATTTTCGGTTGAAAATTCTCGTGCGTACATTTGCTTATTAAAAAGATACCTTTGAACGTCACTATCCTTTACTCTAATTAGGAAAGTAGCCACAATAATTTAATTAGTGTTATTTTAAAGCAAGGAAGTAGTAAAAAGTATGCATTTCTAATACTTTTAAGTATCTTTTAAAAGCATTGTTTTAAAGGACGAAATAGGGCATTGACGTAAACTTACAAGTTGAATTAAAATCGTACTTAGAAATAGAACCGCCTTTGTGATCGTATTCAGTTAGAACTGCAAACCAGCTAACATTATTAGTATAATTTTATACATACTTTTAACGGTGGTAGAGCCCTTTGTAGTTCGACTCCGGTGGCACCACCGATACACCTTCTTCTGCCTGATAACAGCAGTATTCAGCGCTGCTGTGTTCTGGTTTGAAGAGTGTGGTAAGGGAGACATACTTATCCGAGGTGTTCCAATATACTCCTCAGGGGTAACAACGCATTTGTGGCCAAGCTCAGGTAGGACTGTGATCTTATCTGGGGTTGATTACAGATGTCCATGGGCGGCAATGGTCACTTACCATCAGGACTGCATCCTCGTTTGCTACTTCGGTCATATAAAAAAAACTCTACTTAGCTCAGGACATAAATCTTATCCTTAAAACGAACGTAACATTTTCATCTCATAATTTCCTGAAATATTTATGGCCATAAATCCGTTATTTATTTCGGGACGACCTTCAGAGATAGCGGTTTTACTGCCAGCAATCAGGGTCTTAATAAAAATAAAATATGAGGTTTTATCCTAACCTGCAAAACATTGAGTTACTTTGTTTTATACTGCTTTAATCTGGCTCAATCCTGTCGTAACTTTATGAGTAGCTACCGACATCTTCAGGCAATATTATCTATATGGGAATGTTTAACAAAATCATTCAATTATAGATATTCTTAAAATGTTTTTGATAAATTATGATCACTCGAAATTTTTGCTATCAAGCTGATGTTTCAGCGCCAGGGTTCTATCCCACGAAATCATTAGTGTTGATTTCGTTGTATTGAAGTGTATTTTTTTTTTCTTGTTAACTTGTGGTTGACACATCCAAGCAAATTATGTAAGAAATAACCAGAAAAATATTTTGAGTACATATAGGTTTTCGATATCGTGTTCGCGAGCAATTCTGTTACTTTTCTGGAAATAGCTATAGGGGTTTCTGGTAGACATGGTAGGTTTTTCATGCTATATTTGGATCTAGTTTTATTCTTAAATAAGCCTTAAGCACTTTTTAATGAGCAAGAAGAGCTAAGTACTTAAAATACATTAGGATCACTTTATCTATTTTTTTATCTTTGGATCCTTTTACCTAACTTCTGCTGTGTAAAATTGATATTTTATATAAGACTTGAAAATTTTGAAGGTGCAACTCAAGATCAAACAAGTTCTCGTCCGAACACGTTATTAGATGATGCAGATGATATTCAGAAGCAACTTGACAATGAGGCACGTGACAGAATCAAATTTGGAAAGGTAAGTAACTTAGTTCATACTTAACACAACTACCTACATAGTTAATATTCTTTCATTACACTAACTTACCATGAAAAGAGACCAAGCACATCTGAATCTATCTAATCTATCTACCTCTTCATTGGGCGTTTGTGTGTCTCTTTGTTGTATGATGTATTCCCAGAGCGCTATTACTTGGGGCTCTTCAAAAAAGGTGCAAAAAGAGCTCCCCTTCAAAGCCGGCGTGCATTGGCGACTCCTCTGCTGTTGCAAATGTTCATAGGCGACGGTAACTACTTTCCATCAGGTAGCCCGTCTGCCTTATTGCTAGATTATATTATAAAAAAAAATAATACTTACGATACAGGTAAGTCTAGAAAGCTAAAAAAGCCGGTTAATAAATTTTATCGAGGAAAAATAAAAAGTACTAAAACAGTTGCGTATTTTCAAATTAATTTAGACTCGTGATGTAAACAATTAAAAACACCACCATAGCTTAGAAAGAATACTGACATCAAACAAAAAATATATGTAATAATAGAAATCCGTCAACTCCTTATAATCCAAGGCTATTGCATAATATATTTGCTTTATTTTGCTATGACAACCTACATCTTTCCTCGTAATTTGAAGGAGATTTTGAGCAAGCATTTGAGAAAATGTACATATTGTTACATTTTACTCTTTTCCCTATCCCTGTTATTTAATATTATATTAGTGAAGTTTATCTTTATTATGCTTTTATGTATTCTTATGTTATGTCTTTTTATTTCACCCATTTATTCGAAGATATTTTCGTTTACAATTTACTTCATTGATTGAACTGCTATCTAAACTTTAGATCGGTAGAATTATCTAGCTCTAAATGCTCTACTGGATTGATAAACAAATTCCACAATTTCAACTTTGAAGCTTCCTTTGAACAAACGGTTAGCAATATCGAAATACTATTTAATGTTCAATCTGGTAACTTGTTCGCAAAGTCATCGTGCTTACTCTAGAAGTCGTGGAGTTAAAAATTCGAATGTAAAATTCGCGAAATTTTCTTTTCCAGCCGAAAACAATTTGGGTGTTTCATTTGCCGACTCAATTCCCTGAGCTCGGTACCGGTGCTCCGTCAAGGAATCCTGTAAGTAATTTTCGGGATTTTCAGGGAACGTCTCCTCCCTACCGCCGTTTGTGTAACGACGGGATCTCGGCGGGACAGTATCTTAGTTTTATTAAAACGGAAGAAGTTTGATAAGTTCCTTTTGTTTGAATGTTACCCAGAAATATGATTTTTGTCCTTTCTCATATAATTAAATGAGGACCGAAAAATAACTATTTTATTAAATTCATAGATGTATGAAATCTGAACCTACATGTATGGGTCATGTATGGATCTAAACGTAAACTATGAACGTTTCACTAAACTTAATAAATACGTAATAAGGGTATTGTACCTACCGTACATATATAGATAAATAAAAGTTTTAAGATGTTTTTAAAAATTTAACAAAAAACGTAGTTTACTCGATTTCTAGCATGTCAATGCAAATCAAAGTAACATGATTTGACGATGACATCTTTCTCGCGACGTGTGATCCTCATACAAAATGCATGTGCCATTATTGTGAGCGATACCAAAATTACGCGTAGGTAGTGCGATTCGTGAATAAAATTTCCACTAAATTCAACAGCGAGAATTTTTAGTTCACATGCAAGCGAAATTTTACTAACAATGTCCCAAAGCGCAATGGCAATCATTTTTATCTTTCGACTACATGATACGTGAGTACATGTTATATACGCTTTGTTAGCACAACTGCCTCAATTTTCATTTGAAATCTCAAAGGTAACTCGTCAGTGGTCGACATACATAGATTTAAAGTCATCTAAAAGATTAGAAATAGAACACCATTTGTTTAAATTTTAAGTTTTCTTTATGAAGAAATCCCAAGTACTTTAAAGTTTTCGCCATTATTTGAATATTGCAATTACAGGCTTTACAACCATTAAAGAATTTGCTTTATTCTTATTCCTGTACTTAACTCAGTTTGAAAAATTATCCCAAAAACATGGCTCGTGACTCGTTCTATAAACAAATAAATCATCAGGCTTAATTTCCTACTAAGATCGAGTAGTTTGCTTTAACTTGCCTAGTTGCCTAGTTGTTTGTTTTAACTTGCCTAGTAAATCTGATATCTAATTGAATTCAACAAATCATCTGATACCGATATTTTTTATGAGATTAGCAATGCTCGGAAGGAATATAAATTAGTTGGGACGAAAAATACCCAAGAGATTTGAATTCATGAAGCTAATTCTATTAACGATTCGGAATGAGATTTGAGAGGGGCATTAGCATAACGTTTGGGAAATCTTTGGCTGTTTCCTTATTTTCATCGAACCACTCCGCCCATGATAATCGTCTGCGATTTATAATACTTTTGTATTTTCCATGGAACTCTTGCTCAAAACAAACTCTTGCAGAAGATCTTCATTTACAGATTTAAAGATTAGCATTGGTAATCTTCTAATGAACACTTTATAACAAAAATAAATAGGTATACAGAAAAGATCAAGTTTTATCCAACATCTTGCTTTATTATACTTTTGTCTTTTTTCAGGGCATGAAACCTAGGCATGCAAAAGTGAAAAGACCAAAATTAATTTCAGGTAACGTTTGCCTAATACAGGAAAATATTTAAAAAAAAATTGAAATAACTTAATTTATTGAATGATTTCCAAGGAACCATTGACGATTAACATTATTTTTCCATCTGGTTCAGTTATTTTTAGTTCAAAGAGATTAATGTTATATTTTTCTCGTCCCTTGTCCATTATTTTATTAGTTCTATTTTAAACGCTAAAGGGAAACTTTGCGAGGAAAAATATACCCTTTTAGTACAAAAAGTTCTCAATGTTGTATGCTATAGCTATTAGATTGAGGTCAATTATCCATAAGAAAACTTTATTTTTGTCGATATCTTCATTGCCAATCTTAAAATAGCTGTTTTGTTCTAGATTTATAATTTACATTAGTTATATATGCTCAGGCAACAATGCATCACTGAGTGATCTCAATAGTATATCAATCCTATAATGGATTTACTATCAGGTAGATTGCATGTTCCATCACAAATGTCATTTAACTAATGTGGATCACGTACACGCGGTAGCTTGTAATCCCTTAATTTATTTTATTCAGTTCTCTTTATACAATATCCTTTACACACACACACACACACGTACATACACAGACACACACACATACATAATACAATCTACCACGTATTCCGGTGTGTTATGGTTTCCTATTGCCATATCCCATTTGATTTATACGGAAGTAAATCAATATGGACTGTTTTCATTACAGCTACCGAGATTATGGAGTGGGATTATGCGGGTGAGTGAGTGCAACACTCAATACAACAAACAAAAGTAGATTTTGTTTGTTGTATTGAGTGTTGCACAAGTAATAAATCAACAGATGGATTGTATTGGTTTATGGGTTTTAGTTAAAACTTTGTCATTAAGTTTACAAGCATGTATTTTGTGGCTGTTGGCGTTTGCTTTAATAATGTTGTAATTTATTTTTAGTAAGTAGAAAATTATGCAAACTATGTAAAGTATGTTATGTACAGAGTCTATAGAGATAAGTGGTTATGGCTCATTGGTATAATAAATACCAAGTAGCGTTGCCCATAGTGATCCCAAAGTAATTTATAAGCAATTGTTATCCCAGGTTCCAATAGTGGACACCCTTTGAGTTGAAGGAGCGATTATAATTAATCATAGCTTACTTTAGCAACGTGAAATTAACGTAGGTTTCATTATTTGTTTGAAAGCTTCATTTTAGATGTGTTCAAAGTCCACTAATCCGCGCTTTAATAGCACGGTGGAGCGTGGTCTCAACTTATCATTCTGTAACACGGACATAGGTATATGTCTGTGTTCTGTAATTACACACGTAGACAGCAATGGAACAGTAATGGATTAATTACTTGTTTATAAAATGGCAGCAATATTAAAATTACAAACAGATATCAAAATTTTTACTTGCTATAAATTTTTAAAATGACTTAACCCTTTGTAACGTGATCTGTCGGTAACACGATTATGATGTCGCTTTAAAAATAATTATCTAAGGAGAGGTTTACATTTAGGAGAATGTTGGGATAATATAATATTAGTGAAGTGAGCGAAACCATGTTATTTCAACAGCAATTAGAACTGTAAGAGACGAGAATAACGTGTGTATTACTGGGAATATTATTATCCACGTATAATCGAAATAGTACGTTGATTACTTAGTGGAACTCCGTTTGCGGACTGTTTTAGAATGTAATTTTGTCTCAAGTTGAATATTATATTGCCTCGAAACTTCATGTTGCTTTATAGGCGGTTTAAAAATATGCGGCAGTAGTTAGTCCTTCTTCCTTAACCTTCCACAATTTACCTCATTTGAGCATTACAGAAATTCGGCTACACGTGATTGTAAAGCCGAATTCCCATTGATGTGGGACTGACGTTATCGGAATATCTAGGTAGTTATAGGAATATCCAGGTAGCTCGGATTTTTTGAAGTAATGTACATATTTATATTAATAAACACAACTTTATTTAATGGTATAGAAGAACAACGTAGGTAAACATGTATCTACCTAATAGATATAAAAGTTCTCAAAAGTGTGTGTAGTCTACCAATCTGCACTTGTCCAGCGCGGAAGTGTGACCAAAACTATCCATACACTTTACAACAGGAGGACAGTAACTATTGGTTATTGGTTTTATATCACACGTTAAAACTGGCAATTATACCATCTTTTAACTTTTTTTTACCGCAATTATTATAGAGGGCAATGTTCTCGACCGCAAACTCTAGTGACTTTTTATTTTTTACAGTCTCGTAAAGGTAAGGACCTGTCTTTTTACGTCACATTAATTTTACGACAGTTCCTCACAAAAATAGGTAACTACTTTTTTCAAAGCTCTCTGGATGGCAATACAATTATGGGAAATGTTGAAAACTTTTGCTTCAATGATCGTAATGTTTTCAGAATGTTCAAGGAAGAGATTCAAGTTATGTTGATTAAGAGTTTAATATCATTCCTACACTATGTTAAATAATATGAGTAGAAAACAAGAAAAGTAATAAACACATAATAAACACCGTATAAAAATGCTATGTAATTTAAATAATAATAAAATAAAAAAAATACGTTTCTGGTATTGGAACTCGGACCAAAGCATAAAACCAAATTTCAGGATCGTAGAAGTTTTGTATTTTTTGACTTACTTTGACTTTATGTGTTAAATACAAAGTTAACATTTAAAAAATGCTATTGTTAGTTTGAATGTGAGAAAATAACATTTTACAAAAATCATTTTAAGTGGCACTACAATTTATTGTTACGTCTGAGATTAAATTTTCTTAAGAATTACCTTGTATTTGAAGCCAAATGTTACCTTTCTTGCTCCTTACATTAAACAGTTTTTGTGAATCCGGAAAATGGAAAATCAAGCACTTTGAATAAAAGGAGAGTTTTGTGACCTAAATATAAATATTATAATTTTTTACTTTAATTCATAAGTAGTTCATAGTACCCATAATTTTTTTTATCAAGATGTTTTGGTTTAATATGTAATAATTTAAGAAATTGGTTTAACGTTTTTAATACGGATGAAACACACAAAATGTGTATCAATTTTTGTCGTCAATTCTTGTAAATCTATTACAGTGAAACTTGGAACTCTTCAACTTGTAACAATTTAATTCTTACGAAGAAGTAACTCCAAAGTCGCGTTACAGTAATAAAATCCATGGAAGATTAAATTTTATTTTATTTTACTAAAGGCATAAGTAAAGACAGAAATAAAACTTACTAATGCTAATTAGGAATGGACTTTCCTGATTCTACAAATTAAAATACTCTCTGTGAATATCACTGTCGGACTTTTCTTGTGACTATTATTTCATAAAAATACCCATCTTCATTAACTTTTAATTTTTCCCTTACATTTCTAGGAAAGGAAAGAAATTACATCATTTTTAAAACATTAATTTGAGACCAGCACTATGGACATTAGTTGTCATATGATCAAATGATTTCATAATTCTTTAGACACGAGGTAACTTTTTACCAATATGTCTTGACGGCGGCCGCAAGTGAGCAGCGCGCGCTAATGCTTTTATTCAAATTGAAGTAGCCTATGTTCCGCCTTAGACCTTTAGCTATCTTTCAGTGAAAGTCCCGTCAAAATCGGTCCAGCCGTTTAGAAGATTACTTCAGCCAAACAGACAGACAGTCATTTTTTTTAAATTGCATTTTGTTATAGGTGTCGTGTATGATTTCAAAATAACAACTTTTTACTTAACGCGTACTTGCATACGCGTTAAGTAAAAACAGACACTTCAATTTTATTTATTACTATAGATAAAGATATAAATATATAGATAATAAGCACTACTTCGTAAAATCAATATTGAATCCGTAACCGAATTTGAAATTACCTAATATTGCTTTCACATACCATATAAAAAAATTCAAAAGGTTTGAGTTTCGCAAAGCATAGTTTCCTGTACTCTTTAAACCGCATGCAAATCTGACCTATAGATATGGTAAAACGCACAGAAAGAATTCCGAGTATACATGAACTACGTTAACAGTTTCCCGCCAACGCAGTTTGTTCGGAAATTCGTTCTGAATAGTTTTCACTGCGAAATTTTCGACGAAATTTAATCTTGCATGGTAGGTACGCTAACAAATGCAGATGCATACCAACCATTCGGGTTATAACTTTTTAGACTCACGCTTCGTTCAAAATTTAATATTATTTTTGAAAGTTATGTGTATTCACAAGTAAACTGTTTGCTTTTGGATTTGAGTAGTTTGTGTGCATAGAGTTTATCTGCGTAATCTAACCCTAATAATATATGATTGCTGACCCAAGGATACGACGCTACCGAGTATAAATATCTGTGTTTTTTATGATTGAAGTAGCTAACGAGCATGCAGTCCACCTGATGGTAAGTGGCCACTGACACCCATGGACATCTGTAATCAACCCCAGATAAGATCAAGGTCCTGTCTGAGGTAGACCACAGATGCGTCGCTACCCCTGAGGACTGAGCTGGAACGCCTCGGACAAGTATGTCGCCCTAACCACACCTTTCAGACCAGAAATAGGCGTAGCGGTGGTGCCGCCGGAGTCGAACCACGTAGAGGTCTACTACCTTTAAATCTTGTCTTAGCATATTCTACAAATAAAATAGGTGATTTTGTGGTAGAGTGGGTGACCAGATTCTAGGCGGCAACAGGATCATTGTTTGCTTGCTCATGAACTCATGATACTATTTTTTAAACAAAAAGTCAAAATACTAAGTTAATATAAATTTTAAAGTGGAGCGGGATGTGAAAACTCCACCAATGTGAAACGTTCTACGGGCAATCTATCAAATTGCGTGAGAAAAATAACGTGACAAATTATTACCAGATCAAAACAAATGGCCTACGTTATACCATGACTGCGGCGGTGGGTCGCAGTCTCCAATCGACCTGCCAACACAAGGCCTCATCAAGGCGAGGGCTGGTCGCCCTTTGCTCTTCAGCAACTATGACTCCATGCCTGAAAGCCTTACTCTACGCGATGACGGAAAAAGATGTGAGTTATTCTTTAAAAGCGTTTAATCATTGTTCTTTTAAATGTTTGGTAAGATCCTCATGTTTCAATTCCAATTACTATCTTTTGATTTATAATAGCAGCGTTGGGCGCTACTATGTGCCGGTTTTAAAGTTTGGTAAGAGGTATTTTTTTATAGAGCCGTTCCAAGTTGACCTTCAAGGTTTGTTATTTGTGATTATCTCAAAATAAAACATCATTTTTATTGGGAGTTGAACACAGATATGCGTAGCAATGACCTTTAAACATTACAGAGAGGGGGAGCTTAACTCCCTAGAGATTCGATTTATTACATTTTACACATTATATTGCCACCCTTGCTGCTTGCTCCTCCTAGAAGTAACTGCTGCATATATCGTCTAAATGGCATTACAGCTGGCGACACCTACAATTTAGAGCCATTGTATAGCAATATATACACTTTACACTCGACTTCAAACTTATAATAAACCAAACTGCACTGAGAATAAACGCTCTCTCTTATTTTAGAGAATTTTAGTTGATCAAAAACCGATGTAACGAGATTGAACGTTAAGCAGCACTTTTGAGACACTAAAAAGAAACTGGTGACTTTCAATCAAATAAATCACTCGTCTCTTACAAAACAGTATTCTGTCAACGTCGGAGTCTTTGCACCGGCGTCAATAACCATCACTTACATTGTTTCGTTACAATTCAAGTCACGTCGCCTCAATCTAAGCTTGCTTATCTTTACGTTTGAATTAATATACTCTATCCTCCTGTTTGACTGGTAACGAATGAAATATAAGTGGTAAAATTATCTCTTAGCTCAACCTTATGTTATGAATTTGACTATACTAACCTAGTACCTACTGTATTAGAGAATGGAGCAGTATATTTAGCATATCTATTCACTATTCTATTGTCTACAATGAGGCTTATATTTTTCAATGTTGATGAGCGGATCAACCAAGGATATCATAATATTGCTTTTACTATGATATGCCATTATATTCGACTTTCGCAAGCACAAAATACTGAAGCTTTAGCCTGATCCTGTTGCCTTAACCCTTAATCAAATATTAATCTTTTATATTAAATCTTTCATGATCATAATACTATCAAATTATCATTAAGAAAAATCATCTCTTCGTAATCCATCCTCGCTGAGACAAGTTCTTTAGAATTGTATCTCCGCATCCAAGAAATGCTGAGAGATTTAGGTAAACAATTTAGATGCCCATAATAAAAGCTGTCAAATAATATAACCGGAAGGGACCACTCAAAATACACAAGGGTTTTGCTGTTGTTGTTGAAAATACGAGTATATTGGTGTAACGATATTTGGAACGGAATCGATTACGCGGGAACGTTGCGATTTGCGTTAAAGTAATGATATATCATTATTTTATTGATTTATACGAACCAATAATTTTATAATAGGTTAACTTCCTCTTATCTTATTTTTATTGCAATCCAAAGGCGTTTTTCATTATGTAAATTCCGAGAAGAGCTAATCAAATATTTGTTTCCGTAATATAAATGTTTCAAAGAGGTAAAAGTTCCTACTAGGATTTTTATGAAAGGATATTAGGATTGCTTCTTGACCTCGTGTTAAGTGTCTGTAAAGTATGTAAATAGGCATATAGATGGCTGTTCAAATTAGTAAAGTTAGCCATATTTTGCCACTAGCGATCTGTTGTGCATAAGCAGTGATAGCCTAATGGTTGCAACTTGGACTCTCAATCGAGGGGTCCGAGAATCAAATCCCGGGCACGCACCTCTGATTCATGTGCGTAGGTATTAGTAATTAATCAACAAACAAACAAATAAACGTGCATTCCCATTTATAATAATTAGGATGTTTTATCTTGGCAAGACCCGGGTACTTAGGTGACTAATCGCATAGTTGAACTACGACCAATACCGATACAATTTCTACCGTACGATCTACGAGAAACTCGCAATTCGATAGCTTGCGCAAAAGTTGGAACACATAAGGCAAATGTGCAATCTAATTAAACCTAACCTCGTACGTTGGGGCAAACTATTCGTAGTTTGAGATTGCTACAAAGTTTTGGTCCGAATTTAGTTTAATTTGTATCCAGCAGAGATCCTGTTTCGAATCGGAGTTCAATGAGGGTTACGGGTAAAGGTAAAATGTTGGTGCTATCTCCGAAACTGGCGTAATCACATGGCGCTGCTCCAGTGCCTTCCTTTATACGATTTGATTTGAATTCCTTATTTATTTATTATACACTCAAATCATATGAATCTGAAAAGGCTCAACTTCGGTCTTTCTCGCTAGGACGTAGTTTTACGATTTTTTTTGTAAAATTCACTTAAGAAATCGGCTTTAGTTACGTACGAATGTAGTAAAATTCAATTTAAAAGTTTAAGTTGAGTTAAGTTTTCAAAATATGTTATCCTATGGTATTGAGGCCTGTATATTGTGATTATCGGATCTCTTCTATATGAAGTACTTTCCATTGATGTCAATAATACACAATACCTCTTTACACAATACATAGGTATATAGCACATCCGAGTACTACAAAATACACTGTAGCATAGCTTTCTGACTACATTCTATTGTCTATTCTAACATTCAAAGGCATTCAATGTTCCATTTTCCAGTTGTCATAACCGTATAGCATAGGCTTCATCAAGAATTCTGTTTCGGTGTAACTCATTCGATATGATTTCTATACGTGCATTCTATTTTCATCAACGTTATTCGATGGACATAAAATCATATTTTTCTTTGGTAGGCTTCCTCTATATACTTTTGTTGGTGGATTTATATGACAAAAAGTCACGTACTTACGATAATCCTCTTCGGGAGCTGGAAGCGAAACCAGCGCCCTCTGGTGTACGGCGGAGCAGCGCACAGCCGACGATACCTCTTCCACTCCCTAACCTTCACTGGCCGTCAGAACACTTAGTCATAAGCTTTGTCTGTACAGTTTTGCACGAGAATCCATATTTTCTCCGAAAGTCACGAAAACATTTTGCTTCCAGTAATCCTCTTCGGGAGCTGGAAGCGAGACCAGCGCCCACTGGTGTACGGCGGGGCAGCGCACAGCCGACGATACCTCTTCCACTCCCTAACCCTTCACTGGCCGTCAGAACACTTTGTTGGTGGCTTCCAGTACCCCATGGAGAGCCAGGTCATCCATATCTCAGCGGAGTATAGCAGTCTCTCTGATGCGATACGGGCGTCGTCTAAAGATCCGTTGGCTATACTTGGTATAGCGAATTTGTATAAGGTTATTATGAATGTATACATAAAAAATGAAAGTAATATATTTTTATTTTATCTCCGTGAAGTTTCGCAGATTTTCAGTCTTTAGGGATATAAAAGAAGGATATTACTTGAAAGTAGATAATATATTGCTGATTTTAAATGAAAAATAAATGTCATATATTTGCATATAATTACGAGTAAATATTCCTGCCACACTTTTCTTTGAGCCAATTTCCTTATCACATTAAAATGGGGAGATAGATAAAAAGGTTCATGTTTTATCAGAAAACGCTTTTCCTTATGTAATTTGTTTACCTATGTTTCTGAAAGGAAATGTTTGCTTACACGTTATAATATGATCAAAGGAGAAATAACGTTTACAAAAATATCAAAGTATTTAGAAATCATTAATTATGACTGCAGAAAATCAAACTTATTTGCATCATTTGAGTATAAATACCTAATGTTACTTGATTTTTAAATTTAATAAAATATTGTTATATACCTACTTAATAATATCCTTAATATGAAGCGCGCATTGCCCTGCAGATTTCGTAGATCTTAACCGATCTACAAAGATAAGCAACGTCGGGCGCGGTAGGTAGATGGATGGGTGACCGCTAGTGGCAAAATTTTCATGCGCGTTTTCGTGCTGCCCTCCGAAGCTGTCGTCCCGGTAGTTATTTCAATTCACCACCATATTCGCAGATACTCGCAAATTAGATCTATTGACATTGATATTCGTATCATGCAGATACTGGCATGATATTGGCGAATTCTGTCATTCGTAAACTATAAAGAAACTGTCATTCGTAACATAAAAGAAAAGTAAAAAAAAAGAAAATAAAAATTTCAACTTTGTTAATTACTATGTGACAAAAGATGCCTCCAAAGCTTCTTCAATTTCTCATAATACTCTTTACTTTATTATCAGTTTTTACAAATTCATTTCTTTTCCGTTGCTCGTGAAGATCGCGCGTCCATTAAACTTTTAACATAGCTGTCATATGATAACGAGTTTGAATTTCCCTTATCTTTAGGCATTTCATTAAAAGTGATTTAGCAATGACAGGTCTATTTTTCTTCGGAAATGCTTTGACAGTTATAATGGTATTTTTTTAAATAAACCTTATCTTTCAACGTTCCTTTTGTTTAACTAGGTTTTATTTACGGCTTCGCCTGAATGTATTGTAAATGTATACGGTATACGGACTCTAAGTTAAACAAAGAAATGAGATATAGAGTGCTATACAGTGGATGTTGTTAAGATTTTTATTCGAAAACTTTCATCTCGTTTCGCAAACACCATTTCGGATTGACTGACAATTGATTTGTCCCTCATTGAATACAAAAAAGACGCAAATCGAGGCTTCTTTTTTTTGCTCTGAATTTGTAACCATTTATCTTGACAATAAGTAAAGCCTTTAGTGCTTTGTTGAAATCTTTTAAAGACCAAATAGTGCTTAAAATTACTTGTTAAGACCAAATTATTTGTTAAGACCAAATAACTTTGCTTAAAATTACTGGTCTTTGTCGGTAATGTCCTTTGTTCCTACGGTCACACTGGCATCACGGTAGCGAGAAAACACGTTATATTTTTTTATTTTAAAAACTTTAAAGATTTAAATTTATTACACGTATTTTTTAAAATTTCGATTGGTACACGATAAAACCCACTTACTTTTATTTAATGCCCAAAGAAAAAATGTTATTTATTCGTTACGATTTTTAGGGTTCCATACCCAAAGGGTAAAAATGGAACCCTATTACTAAGCCTCCGCTGTCTGTCCGTCTGTC
>DWPV01003220.1:0-15598 GCA_018251915.1 Urbanus proteus proteus | reverse complement strand
CGCCCCGGCAAGCTGTCGCACTACCACTGAACACTCAACACTGAATACGCACTACTGAACACTCACCACTGAACGCGCACCACTGAACACGAACCACTGAACACGAACCAGTGAACAGTTACTGGATGGGGAATGCGGAGTGCAAGATTAACTGTAGACGGTAATGTGGTTTTTATATACATTTCATGACAAATATAGAGGTTTTTTTTAAATTGTGAAAGTGACGTCAATTGTAATGGCTATGTTTTGATTGGTATAAAAATATTTTTGTATTTATAATTAACAAAACAGATGGGATGAATTGATCCAAAATTTTATACTACAAATAATTAAAATTTTAAAAGGTTTATAAATATGTTCATATAAATATGTCTATAAATAAATATTTAAATAATAAATAATGTATGGAAACAAAACTAAACTAAACAAGAAAACTAAACCATATCCGTCCGTCTATAGTGCCTAAACGTAAATTTCATTAAATTTTCCTATCCAAATAATGTACGAGAATGTTCGTTATTCAATGTTAGTGAATAACTAAAATGTAATATCCTTTGTACGCTTAGACATACTCCACATAGCGTAGCGCCAAGTCTTCAACAAAATTGGGCTTTATAATGGATCCTATGTGAATAATTGGAAATTTGATTTTCAGTAACGTGCTATTAAATATTTTGATTTATTTAGGAAAGATCTATGTATGATTACAATGTAAATCATATTTTTCAGTTCTTTTTTCATTTAAATATGTACAATTTTATGTAAAAAGTACATTATACATTCCATGTTATAAAATAAAATTTGCTACTTAAAATTTTAATAAAAAATATTGTGTTCAAAATTATTTAAACTTATACATATAACCAATGTTACGCCAAGGTACTGACCAGAGGATTAGTTTTTCTAACGATCTAATTTGAAACGACAGGCGATTTTAAGTGTTATTTAGTAGAGGCTTTGTTCACTACTACATTGTAGATGTACCAAAAATGTGTGCACTGTAACATAACTTCTGTATTCATTTTATTTACCGTACGGTGCTTGTTTTCAAGATTACTCGCATAATTATACTCTTGGCCAGTACATCTTATGATGTTTCTTACGTTGAAACTGTACTTTTTGGAAAATTATTGTTTTAGAGGAGGCTACCTTTTTATTACTTTATATTTAAAGTGACATAAGGAAAAATATATATTTTTTCGCTATTTATGATAAGAGAAATAAAATTAAAGCCATCCATTCCATAAATTGGATTACATTTAAATAAGAAGTTATAAACTTTCATTGATCTTAGAATCGTTTTACTATTGGCTCAATTTACCCGAATTTAAATTTATCTGAGCGAGTGTGATTTAACTTGTTTATATAGATATATATATATTTCAAAAAGTTATGTTCATTCCCTTGAAATTGCCGAAGTTCCTTGAATTGCAAAGAAGTTTTTGTTCCGAGACATGGCATTGTCCCTTTAGTAAAGGCATTAGCCACCAGCGAACCTGATTTATTTCATTCACACTCGCTTCCATGGATATAAATTCTACTCGTGTAATTTGAGCCCCAAATGGCGGTGTCTGGTGCCATTGTTGGAATTTGTTTGGAAATGTAGGAACTATTCACAAAATCCCCTTTGAATAAACTTCTTTTTCATCTAACAGTGCTCGCTTGAGTTCATGATCTGTCTTACTGAAGGGTAGTGTTGGATGGAGTTATGATCATATCGGTAACTGCATAGAAAAGTAGGTTTTAAATCAGGTTTATTTATTACTTTTACGAACACTATGATAAAATAATATTCTTATTTTTAATAGAAAAAGAAATGTAATTATTTACATCACTTTCAATATTAGTTAACTTTTTGGTCCCTATTTTTATGTATTTTTTATAATTATGTAATAAATAGTTTTTACCTGCCCTCTTTTAAAAATAATCTGTTAAAAAACGTATCTCTATAAAATACAAATCAGGCGAAGGTGGTCATGAATTCACGCATCTTATTCATACTTCCATTTTCTTATTTTCTACATTTATGATCGAAGTTAATGGACACTTAAAGCTATTTATTTGATTATAGTTTTCTAAGAACTTTTTATTACTCCAATATCATTCCCCTGTCAACTATATTTCTACAAACGCACCTCACACATACTTAAGGTGCGTTTATAGAGATTACGTCAAATCAATATAAAATTGATCGCTACAAAGTATTGCATTAAAGGCCTATGAATATTGCCTTCAAATATATAAACGATCTTATGATTATTGAAATCATGTTTGAACTTTTTAATTGCGGGTCATTTTCCTGCTGTCACCTGTATATATCTCTTGTACAAGAGTGAGCTACTTAATATACTTTATAAATCAATCATGTATATTATTTACATTCCTAAAACACTTTTAAGATAAGTTTATAAATCAAAGAAGCTTTAAAGTTTAGGTAAGGTAAATAAACGTAGAACTAGATATAATTATAAAATCAAAATTTTAATTTACTTAGACTGAAAATTAGATACCGTCAGTCAATATTATTAAAATTTTATAATGTATTTTTTTGACTGATCAATTAAATGTTATCGAAATCAATGCAAACTACGTACGTTACGTATTCTGCTTAATTGTTAAGGGTAATTTATTAGACAATTCCAATTTTAATTCTCTATATTACATTTGATTATTTGTGATATTAAAATGTTGCTTAAACACATGTTATTTGTGGTGATAATTTAATATTCCAATAACTGTAACAATAAGTGTTGTCATTGTAAATATATCGACGATTATTAAAAAAGTTTTGTATAGAATTATATTAAGAATATATTTGAGTGATGTGACTTGAATAATTATTTTATTGATTCCGAACAAATGTCTAGAGTTAAGTTTTGCAAATAAGTTTGCACCCGAGTGCCCATAATCCTGTATATAAAATATTGTAACATGTTTGTAACATGTATTGTAATTTGTAAGCGATATCGATTTGTATAATTTTTTAGTTGTATCAGGTGTTCAATGCGAAGAACGGCCATCTGTACCTTAAATAAATAAGAAGTATAACTGTGTTTTGTCTTTTATTATCTCTATGACCTATAATCTGAAGTGACGTTGAAAACCTATAATCGAATATTCACCGAACATCGAAGTCTGATTTAAAGGTAAGTAGATAAAATTAAGAAAATAATAGATTTGAGAAGGTAATTAACAATTTCATTACTTTATGGTTACCTTTTTTGTTCTAGTTTAAACAACTTTCAACTTAAAACTGAAAAGAGGGTTCATTAGATCTTTCTGAAACTATAGCATGTTATTAGTGTTCATTCATTTGATTGTTCTTTAAATTGTGTCTATTAACTCATCGACATAATACCACGGGAAGGAGTAGGAATGTACCTAATGAGTCTGACATTTAAAGACAGTGTGTAGTTCTATTACTACATAAATTAAGTATAGGCCCTGCGTTAAGTTACGCCTACGACAATCAATGGCCTCTACGCCTACTCTACGCTCATCTTTTTATAGCGCAACAATATCAGATTTATCCGTATAAATTAATTCCTATGAGTGTATACTATTTAGCAGTTTCCATGAATATTTAGACTAGTACAAGTAGACGTTCTTAAAAAGAAAAATAGTCTCTTACAATCATATTGCAAAAATACAGTTTACAAAAAATACCTACACATTTATTGGAAACCTTTGCTTACAAAGAGAATTCGGGAGATGGTCACTGAAGACGCGACATCTGAATTACCAATAGAGATATCTTTTATACATGAGATACAATTGACTAATAAAATAAACAACTACCTATAGGTTAAGAGTATTATAGTAGGTATAGACCAGAGGTTCCCAAACTTATTTTTTCTGCAACTTCCTTACAGGTTATAATTTTTAAGCGACGCCCTTCCCAAACATGGTTTTACGTCGTACCTTTAGTAGACATTCAACTTACTGTTTTATAGAAAATACCAAAGAATATATAGGTAAAATTAGCAATTACTCATTGGAAAGCTTAAAAAAGTAAAGCAATACAATTTATTACTACGATCAGCTTGTGTTTTTACATATCGGGGCTAAAAAATCTTATGTTAGTGAATTATGTATCTTCTCGCTATTCCCCTACGATAGTGCTGCGGCGCCCCAGGGCGTCCCGACGCACAGTTTGGGAAACCCTGGTATAAATGGTGACAACCTCAGCGATGAATGTAATGACAACTATATCGACGAATGATTCCACGGAACTATTAGCGCGACCGTGAGCTATAAATTATTCTAACACTTTTTTTCATACAATGATACTTCCATTTGATTGCGGTATTTAAAATTGTTTAGACGGTAAACGCGTTGCATGACATTTATAATTAGTACTGAAACAGCATTGAACCAGTCAAGGCTTATGTTAATAACAATCTTCTATTAAAATTCTTTACAAATTACAAATGAATGAATATTTTTCTGGTCAATTTTGATTATTTTTTTTGCTGTTTAATGTATTGTTTCTTTTTTGCTATGTAGTAAAAACACCGCCCAATAAATACAGTCTTGTTGAGTTTATGGTGTAAACTTGTCAGTAATATTAGTACTTATTAGTAATACTTAAACCTAACGTTTAGTTATACTTATTAGTAATACTTAAACCTAATAAAAACCGGTTAACTTTGAATCGTATCATGCGGAGAATCCAAAAGTGCTATTAGAACTAATTCTCTAGCAAATACAGCTAAAAAGTTACAAAAATTAGTTTACGTATTTTGTAATAAATAGTTCCCAGTAAAGTACAGAAGAAACTGTTGTTTTGTCATTTGGTATAATCCAAGCCAATTAGGTGGGACTGTCGTGTAAAGCGGCATTTATCTCGACAATACGATGGTTAGGAAGGGCAAGGTCGGGCCTCGCATGTCGTGTATAGTTATCGCAAATTGTTCCTACCCTTCGTCTTGACTTATGTTTCCACCTTGTTTTTGTAGTCTAGTGCCTAATGAACAATTGAAAAACCATGCAAGTGGTTAGAAGGTACCTACTGGACAATTTTTGATCTGGCTTGAACCCTTTTTTAACCGACTTCCCAACGGAAGAGAGGTTATTATTCCCAACTGCTTTATTTTCACTAACTGTTCTAAGATTGATCGTTTAAGAAATATCATTCGATCTGGGAAACCACGGCATCTTATCCTAGTGAAACAGTATCTGTAGTATCTGCAGTAGGTATTTAGGTAATTAAGTAAAAATATAAGTCGACCATTTTCACCAGCGGCAACAATTTTCTGTTAGAAAACCTTGACGTCGCCATGAGACCATGGGCGACGGTTGATCATTATGCAAGTAAAGTCCTAGGGTGTCCACTTGATGGGGGACCTATTTCTAATGCGTTTTTTTCTGTAACATTTTATTATAGGTATACGACATTTTATTATACCTGTGTAGGTACCTTAAGTAGGTATGCACTTTTTTATTTCATTGTGAACATGAATGAATCATCATCATCAATGTGTTCGTCTAGCCTAACACCTGTATATTTATTATTTTTCCATAGTTCATTCTAATCATAGTTTCTTTAAAATATTTGCTAAATCGGAGCAAAATATTCCACAATGCCACTGACCTTCTGCGGTTTTGCGGCCAACATACCGGTATCTACCTACGTCATATTTTTCTGTATTCTTATCTGATGTGTTTTTTACATCTTGACGTTAATCTGTCTCTTAGTGCAGCTAATCACATCGTCCACACTGTATGTAGCTACAGATAAGTAATGGTATTTCAAATACGAAAATTAAATCAGTTTTTTTCGTCTCATTAAAATAAATTGAGTTTATGAATTGACAAGGTATGATTTTTTCTATATTAAGCAACGTAGCTACTATAAAATCGTTTCAATATCTACCTAGTTAGTCCCAAACAAACGAAGAATCTTGTGAAATGGATGAAATACCTACTCACTGAAATCCATAAATAAGCGTTAGGATTCTTACCTTATCATCCCGTAAAAGTCGCTTTCAACCGTACATAATCACCTACCCTACTTCCGGTAACGCGGCTCTCAGAATGACAAGTTCTCTGCGGACTCTAATGAACCTGGCTTCAAAGAATTGTCTACTTATGGTTTCTGCGTCTTCCATTCTAAGATTTACCAGCGTTTTATATAATGGTCTTGTCCATAGCTACCAAATATTTTGAATATATGTAAGTAGGTATGCATTGAATCGTTTTCTACTTGGTCTTTATTTGAAAATATCTTTTAAGAAAACCTGCTAAAAATGATACTAAAGAACCCACGTCTTTAATATAAGTTTTATGATCGTGCTATATCCAAGAGCTTTATGACAGTCTCTTTATAATATTTTATATCATTCTGAATGGATCGAACTCTACATGTGCCTAGATTACCACGCATTACCACGTACATACTTAGGTATCTATCGGATCAATAAATAGCAAACTAATGTCGTAGACGATTTCCAATGAATAAATTAGCGTTCACTCAATTGCCTTCATATTCTTGCAAATTAGTGTGGGACCGTAAAATCCCATGACGTCAATCGAATTAAGGTCGAACAAGTAACCGAGCGTGTCCTGCCGACGGGATGTGTACGACACCTAAGGGATCCTATCAATTATGAAAACCTTTATTTTGTGAACGCCAGAACAACAGGACAGTTAGATTTTATTTATTGGTAGTGCTGTTTTAATTCCAGAGTCCTTTGTAGTTCGACTCTGTGTAGTGCTTACAGATAGGTACATATCTATTTATGCCTTATTGCTGTATTCTGACTTGAAGGGTGGAGTAAGCGTGTTGTGGTCCAACTTAGTGCTAGGGATAGCGACCCAATTTTGGACGACCTCAGATGGAAGTCTAATCAGTCTAATCCTATATGATCAAATCTAATGTTATTTATTACCTTATTAGGTAATCGGTTGTTTACAGATGTCCATAGGCGACAATGGCCCTTGTCAGAATAGGATTAAAACATGTAAGTGATAGCAATGAAATCTTAAATATAATAGTACTCCTAAACGAGGTTAGTTATACGTTAACACTTTAGAACTAAATTAGAACACCTGATATGTGGCGCACGAGACCTTTCAATCCGGAACACAATACAAACTTAGGCAAGTGGAATATTATTTGTGACGACAAAAGCTTGTAATGCCCTCACGTTCTTTCAAATGGATAATCTCGGTATTTGAGAGGAAAATTATTTTATGTTATTATTTTACGTTATTGTGGAAGTAGCAATAGGAGGAAAACCGCAGTAGGTAATGATAAAAACGTTAGAAAAAATGCTTCAATTTCAAGTTTTAGTAAAGAGCACGGATAAGTAGTTAATTGTTTTAAAGTGGTATTTTTATTCAATTTTATTTTATTATTTATGACTCACGACTTTATCTAATACAGGTAGGTAATACCTATACATCAAGGCATTTGATAGACAAGGACGCCCACGCCGTTATTAGTCGTGGAATATTTCGATACTAAAAAGGCGATTTACCCTCAACACAGGGTCTAGTGAACTGTTGAGTAGGTGTAATAATTTATAAATATTTTTTTTACATTAATGAATCAAAATAACATTTTATTGTATCTATACATCAGCAGTTAGGAGTTAGTTTTCAGGCAATCCTCTCTCATACAGAAAGATTTCAACGAGTTCAATAATTAAATTAATTAATATTAAAGTTTTTGCTCTAGGTGAACGTGGAAGAAGACAGCAGATTTTCCTTATCAGTCTCCTAGATGTCATATCTCAGTTGTCTTCTACGACATCCTCTAACAACTAAGAGATGTCTAGAATAGTATTCTTAAAGGTACCTTAATTATACTTACTTGTATAACATGACATAAAGGAGTTGCTAATTACTCTTCCACTTTGTTTCGCCTTAATTGGTAGGTATCTACTTATACATACATAAATTTCGTTTACGCCATTCATTAATATTCTGTAATCAACTTTAACTTCTGTAAAGTACGCATAAAGAAAGTTAGCAAGAAACAAACTTCGCTAAGTATAAGTACTTAATGAAAGTTGATTACAAGAAAAACAACAGGCGCAAGAAATTAAGCGAAACTCTGATGTAGCGAAACTTACGGATATAATTAAGATGTGGTAAAAGTACTTCCACTGAACTGCAATGGAGCAGCGTGGAAGAGTTTTAGGAACTTATACTATAAAGTAGAAGTACCAAAACGAGCATAACGTCTATTTGTTTATAGGACAATCTATATCTACATACATATATATATATATATCTATACTAATAAATATACTATTTTAATTTTTTTAAAAGCATGAGCGCTCACTCTACTTTCTTGCGGTCGCCGTCGGGAGAGCGCGGGATATCACTTACGTTTAAATAATTACGCCTTTGTAATTCTTTAACGCGAGTGAAACCGCAGGGATCAGCTAGTCAATACATAAAATAGTAGGTAAACAAGCATGCAGTCCACTTGATCGTAAATGGATACTGCCAACCACAGACGACTGTACCACCTGTAATGCAGACAAGATAGAATTGCCCTCGCACCGAGCCCAGTGCTGGCTTTAACAGAGGGTCGACCCAGGCGGTCGCCCGGCGTGCCAGGGTCCAGGGATGCTACGCCTGCGACAACACGACTAAAAACCCAATATCTTCCGCTTTATAATACACTTTAGAATTGATAAAGGACGACAAATGTGTGACCCGCCCGTGGCGCAAAGATGTGATTCGCACGGGGCGCCAAATTTGTGATTTGCCCGTGGCCAAAGCCGGCCCTGACCGAATCTTACCTGAAGTTAAACTCACAAGAGTTGTTCTGATTACAAAGTTGTAATATCTATCTACTTAAAGGTAGTTATGTAGTTAATTTCTGAAATGAATCTTTTTTAGGCGCGCCATGATAGGAAAAGTATTGGTTTAACATGTGGGTAACAATTTTTGTAACGGAAACTGTTACGCCAGACCATTACGTTACGATAAAAATATTTGATTAACATCGATTTATGGATACGTTACGGTCTGATGTGATATTACGTAGACACAAATAGATTTTATTATGAGTAGGTTTTTTTTTTCTTTTATTATTTATCTTCTCGCACGTGTACACATTGATACACGCACTGTTTTTATTCTAATTATTCTAAGTTGATAGCTATACTCAATGTATTTTAAAAACCTTGACTTTATACAATGCTAATTATAAATAATTTTTTACTACCGACTTTTTATATTTTAAATTATGTGCAATTTAGTATGATATTCATGTATGTATTGTGCCTAATTTGCTGATATGTGTATATTGGGGTTTAAAATATTTTCTTTAACGGCATGTATTAAGGTAGGTATATCTAATTATTTGAGTGTTCCCGACAGCATTCTCAAAAAAGTATATGTTTAATCGACCTAAGAGAAGGGAAGGTATTTTTAGTGAGGACCTTACGGGTCTTCTTGGAATGCCGAACAATTAAATAAAGAAACAGAAAGAAGGGAATTTAACATTAACTTTTACGGACTAACCCTATTACTGCACATTACCTACTTACCATTGAATGGTAACCACGACGGGGCATTCTCGGTCAATGATACCTATAATACACAATTGTACCCATTTTTAAGCCCCGAACATGCAAACATGTAAATAACGAATTTAAATTTCATCTATCAGTAAAAAAATATTATAAACTACATTTGGTCATATAACAAGACTATTAATGAGACAATGTAGATCTCTCTTATAAGCTTACTCGCTATTCTACGGTTTTGTTATAATATGGGTAAGTAGACATAATATCTACATATATAGGTACCTACTACTATCTATCTACTTATAGCTGTGAATACATTGTACGCAACAAACGTTTTAACAAAACTATGACTAAACCAAGATACATCAGCAATGGCTGGTGTTTACCGAGATTTCTGATAAATATTGGAGTGAGGCCACGGCCTAGAAAAAGTACGTGTTGCGTTAACCAAAATGATGCATAAGCAACCTATGGGTAAACGTTATCGGTAACCCTTTCTAGTTTTGCCATCGGTGAAGGTTTACTTGAAGGCTGTTCCGGAATTTTATAGGTTATCAATATTCATGAGACAAAAATATTTTTCTTCAATCAAATGTTTAGTGACCAGTGAGTTTCTACAATGCGGAAAGTGTGGAATATTTTTTAAAATTAAAAGTACTACCTGTCAATAAGACAACACATACATATTTATAAAATAATTAACCCATTTTATCCTATTGCCAGTCCACCCAGTCCACCACGCTGGACAAGTTATCGGTAAACTATACACGCCTTATTAACAACATGTGTAATAATATAAATACTTACATATTTAATCGTAAAATACACAACCTTAACGCAAGAATCAGATGGAACAATAATTAAGGTAAAATTGAAAATTACGAACATTTGTTATAAATAGGTAGATGGATAGAGAACAGATATCGTTCTATAATTTTTAGGGATGTTAGCCAAAATAAGTGTGGGTAGGTACCATTATGTATAATCCCAGTAGGTACAGAACTATTAGTACAGGTCGTTCTAATTAATATTCTAATGTAAATGCGGGTCGAGAATTTGAGAGGTTAACATCTTATCAGTCCAAATAGATATTAAGTTAAACGACTGTTTCAAAATTGTTAAGCAATAGTTTCATTTATAAACCCGTTGAATACGAATCATCACAAAATGCACAAAATTACAGTTATTGTATAAAAACAATGTTTGAATGATGTAGGTAGGTATAAATATTTTTTGCTTACCTAGACGTAATCTAGCATTGACGTATAATATTAAAATTGCTGTTTGCTACTTGTTTCGATAAGCAACCTGACGGTGCAATATTATGGAATGTTTTGGAAAAGCATGATATGGAATTGGATCGTCAGACAGCGAAAGTGAGTTATGCATTCGGCTCGCCGCCGGTTGGTGGTCATTTCTAGGGCGTCAACAGTTCCACCAGCGCTCCGTGCGAGCGCGAGAGTGTCGATCCCACCACCTACCACTCGCTGCACGGTTTCGGTCCGTCGGGTACGAGCAGAGCATCCAGTCTCTGTGTTGCATTGCCACGCGTCTCCACGCAGCGCCGGATTAAAGCAATCTGCGCTGTCTCACGCGGTTTCTGCATATCTAAATATTTTTATTACACAAGCGGCGGCGAAATTTTACGGTTTATGTTTTATGCTTAGTGTACGTGCAGTGAACGTGTGAGTGGCGGTGCGTACGTGAAGTGGCAAGAGGTTGTGTTTGCACAAACCGAGCGAAAGCGGTCGAGCGGGCCGCGGCAACTGGGAGTGCGGAATCTGTCTGTGTAGGTGTTTTGCTTATTATGGTGTGTCGCAATGAAAATAAGTGTTAAAATGTCGAAATCTGGTTTATGAGGAGCTCGCAGAACGCACTCATGCGGCTGTAAAACGAACACGCATGCTTATGTAAGGCTGAATCCGTGATAGAACAAGTGAGTATACCTACAGTTTTTTTGAAAGTTTTGCAAAAGTGGTGAAACCTGTGACCATGCAGGCGTGCATACATTAATTAATTTATAATATGTCGTACGCGCCGATACTTTATAAGTAAATCAGTAGGTGATTGCTAATATATCTAACATCTTTGACACATTTGCATGAGATTATAGCCGCATTTAAATATTTTTATATTGAAGCTCATTTTATAAAAAACAAAACAATGTATAATTATGTATGTATAATTATATAAGAATGAGAGGAATTTGCTTAAAGCAATATAGCTTTTGTCTCAAGCAGAGCCTAAAAAATTAAGTGGCAAAATAAACCTTTATTTTGGATGACTACATATGGATCATAGCAAATATAGCCAAAAGACGAAACAAATAAGAAAGGCTAATGACACCAATTCGAATGCATACAAATAAATATATAATTTAATGTTATGCGAAACGATTTATTTTTATACGAGTTTGAGAGTTGTGTTGTTTTGGAGATAAAAGTGAGATCTTTTTAAATAGTTTTCCGGATACTCCGGCGTTGGCTGCGTGCCCAACAGTCGCATGCTTGTATTTTGTTTACAAATATTACACTAGAAGATATAGGTAACGTTACTACATAATCGTTACCTACCTTTAATGACATTCTCAAAAAATAATTAGTGGTTTAAAATCATTATTGAACTTCTTGTTCTACAAATTATATCCACTTAGGTAATGTACTATGTAACTATACTATTACTGTGAGCTATTAACTATTAATAATAACTCGGTGTGTTACCTACAGATGTGCTGATTACAGATTTAACATATTGTAAAATCATACTATACAGTGTACCTAATGTATGTCGATTTAGGCTTTTAAATACATTTAGAAGTAGTTGCTACTATATTTTAATAATTGGGTAGGTAATGAACTTTACAGTTTAAATAAGTCGGACGCTGATCACCTAAACGTTCTGTACCACCTGTAACACTTGTAAGTTATGAAAAAAATGCTTGCGGTTTTGTAAATACATAATGTGTCAATCAGATTTCAAAATTTAAATATAACTATAAATAAAAAAATTATATATTCTTGTTTGTTTGTGCTTGTTGTATATGCTTGTTTTGTATTTTTAAGTCCTTCATCCGTTTGTGATGAAGCCTCTGGTTATAGAGTTCTGTTGGTATGTACTTACCTACTCAGACTGACTTTTGCGTTTCGAATCCATGAACAAGAAGTCGCAGTACCAATAAAGCAACTTAAGATCGGTATTAATAAATCATATCGTTATTTCTATACGTTTAAAGTTAAAAAAGGCCGGGTACTGTTGCCTGGCTGACTACTGGGTCAGTTACCCTAATCTAAATAAGCCCTAATACCGATTTTCTTTTTGAATTTCATCCTTTAAAATTTAATTCCGTTCTGTCCTATTACGAAAACGTGCTATTCCGTTCTCAGCTTTATGTTCTACAAGAGTTAACAGTCGGTAATTATGTCGATCAGTTCTTGAAGGGCATTAAAATGTAGATTGGTTTATTGTTTTTATCTTAAAACGCCATAAATAATTTATTGAGTTCAGTTTAATATTGGGGTTTGTGTGCTGGCTATACCTCGCGAATTAATTGTGTAGGTACTAATAAAATAAATTTATCAGTAGTACAAACCAGTGCATCTTATAGGTAGGTACATCCTAAAGTGACATTACACGAAGTGAAGACAGATTACAATAACTCTTTTTGTAGGTTCACACATGAGAAACAGATCGTTAAAATAACACAAAAAGAGAAACGCATACAATGACGGTTTTGTCGCTAATATGAAATCTATACCAAGTTGATAATATGTGTAAGATATAGTCAGATAAGGCTAGATGTGAAATAGGGGTATTAGAGAAAAAAATATTTAACATAGCAAAAGAGGCAATCAAAAAAATTAAAAAAAATCAAAAATATTCGATAAATTTTGGCTTTATGAAATATGTGTGAGTATTAATAAAAAAAGTTACAATAATAATGAAAATTTTGATTGTAGGTACCTACAATAGTCATGAAATGTCATATTTTATTTCCCTATACATATACAATTATTTATAATAAACAAATATGTATTTGTATATAACTACATAGACGCCAATTAACAACCATAATTACAAGAAGTATCTACCATAGCAATTAAAACAAAAAAATGTACTCGCGTGATGGTACCAAATTAGGAAACTCGAAATAGCGAAACGACTGAGGCGGTCGCGAGACCACAATTTCGGTCATAGATCGAGGCCAACACATCTCGTAAGCGGAATCCGGAATGGCGGACTCTTCCGCCAGGCGGCAACGGGGTCGCTAAAGTCGCCATTACACTCTTTCACTGAGTAACGATGCGATATTAAATACGTATATGCCTGATAAATTGGCAGGTGATCGTGATATTTGTGGTGGGTGTTTTAAAAACTTTCCTTTTTCCTTTTTAGGGGCTTGTAGGCAAATGTGATTAAAGTCGTAAAAATTATGTCTGGCACGACTTTTCAAGTAAATAGGCATAAAGTGGAAAATAAGGAAATATACCTACCAACCTAAATAAAAAATGTAGAACTTAGTAAATATAAAAAAAATGTTTTTATACTTGTATGAACGAGCCAACTTCGAAAAATTCGTTATCCAAAGTAGTAGTAGTTTCGATGGGGAGTAGTAACGGATATCCGTTTTGGTCGAATTCGTCGATGAATGCACTACCAATCACCATCGGAATATCTGAACAATATAATATAACTATTGTTTAATTGTGTGTTGTGTCAAATTTTGATATCTGGAGTCAAATATTAGAGAATATATATTACTGCTACTACTACTAGGTACAAATATTTAGTAGTAACAGATATGATAATAATAATAATAATCGTGATCAATTTTATTAAAAATAACAGTGGTTATGCTTATATTTCTAGTTAAAGTTGGACAAATGTACCTACCCAAAATATTTCGGCCCTTGAAGACTAAATTGAAGCAAGCCAGTATTATCATAACAATAGTGCCGTCACAGTTGAGTCTGAAACAATTCATTATCTCATTAAGCTTTATATACCTACCTACGAGATCCTATGAACCTTTTACCACATGTTTATAGTTAGTAAAGCCTTATTCGTATGCTTATCGTAACATAACATTGTTAAAACGCTGTTATGGAAGGACATTAAAATTTTACAACCCCGACGTCGTTGTAGCGAAATTTGATTAGCTTTTCTCATGAATTCCATCACGAGGAAGCTTATTCGAAGGTTCACCTTATAAAATTTATGTTCGAACTTTAGAGGCAATAGGGGTTGAAATGGTCGCGTGAATAACGGACTCGTAAAGATGCGTTGACATGATGGAGGACGTTTGCTCCTCTATTTTTATACGATATCATTGTGCGAATGGCATAGTATTTTTTTTATTTTTCGGAGCTTATATGAGGCTTTTGTATGTTGAGCAGACATAGCCAAACTTTGACAATTTTATTTATATACTTTGGGTGCCCGGTATTATAATATCAGGTAAGAATCCCATATATTTGGCGTAAAAAATAAATCTCTTTATTAAACTTCACATAATATATAAACGAGGTGAATATAAATTAACCTATTCTATATCTAAGTATACTACAAAAATCTTATTATTAAGGTACATAAGGTTAAGAATGCTACATCAGCCTTGATTGATATTAAACTGGATCATAATATGTTATCTGTGGTATATGAATGTACATATAGGCAGACGCAAGTTATACCTACCTCACGAGTTACGATAAACCTTAGAAGTTACGTCGATGTTAAACTTACAAATTATGATTAATAATGTTGAAGGATTTTGCTTCAATAATTTCGATTTTAATACGTATGAATAAAAATCATTTTCGCCTAAAGTTAATAACTCGCAAAGTTACACAAGGAATACACAGTTCGGAAGCAATCGATTGTACGAAATTTGCCGATGCGACTTCTATGTATCGTTTTGTTTGTACATCTTACTAATATTATAAAGCTGAAAGTTTGTGAGGATTGATGGATGGATGTTTGTTACTCTATAACTTAAGAACGACTGAATGGATCTAGATGAAATTCGGTGCAGACATAGACAGTACTCTGGAATAACATATAAGCTACTTTTTATCCCGGGAAAATGTGCGGTTCCCGTGGGATCCATTTAT
>DWPV01003219.1:0-15599 GCA_018251915.1 Urbanus proteus proteus | reverse complement strand
TGATATACGAGGATCCGAGTCCATTCTACGCACCGCGAGTGAGAAACTGTTACGGAAACAAATCCGAAATAATCGTTACATGTTAGACCGTGTTCAGTGTGAGTTGTTCCGGATACATTTGGATTGCAGTGCAGTGTTTGACAAAGATGTGTTCGAACTTATTGATCGTGTAACTTTTCTACAAGCTAAACGTACCGCAGAATTATGTCATCAAAAACATGAACATAAGTTGGAGGTACTTCTAAAACACCAAGATCGTAATACCCTCAGAAAAGTTGACATTACTAACAATGTTATTAATTTGTCAAACGAATCTCTATCTACCGACGCGATAAATGTATTAAGCAAAGGGCTCAATTTTGCACCTACACCCAAGCATATTCCTTATGAAAAGATTATAGGTAACGTTGAGGAGACTATTAGTAGAAATAAAATACCATCTAATGACGCTGAGTCTCTCCGGCAAGATGTTTCTATTATACTGAGGCAGTCGAAACCTCCGTTACCCAATGTAACACCCCAAGAGCGGTCCGCGATTAGGGATCTACGGGAGAATAAAAACATAATCATTTTAAAATCTGATAAGGGAAATGCGACGGTCGTTTTAAATGTGACGGAATATGAAAATAAAATTGCAAACCTTTTAGGTGATACATCCACATACCAAGCAGTCAATTACGACCCGACTGCGAGAGTGACACGCCAAACACATAAAATTATTCAAGAATGTCAAGCCATTTTAGGGGAGGATATCTATAAATTCTTACTTAAGCCGCGTATTATACAACCACCGAAACTTTATGGCCTACCAAAAGTTCACAAACAAGGGGTACCTTTAAGACCGATAGTTAGTCAAATAGACTCCCCAACATATGAACTAGCAAAACATGTAGCAGGAATATTGCAGCCGTTGGTAGGTAGAACAACATCATACATAAAGGATTCCCGACATTTCGTGAGTATAGTTAAAGACATTAAGCTTGAGGAAAGTGATTGCATGGTCAGCTTTGACGTTGAATCTTTGTTTACAAACGTCCCAATCACTGAATGTCTAAAGGTAATTACTGATGTTCTCATTAATAATAATATCCATAGAGAGTATGCAAAATTGTTAGAACATTGTCTCCGTTCTGGTTACTTCCTATACAATGGTCAGTATTTTCTTCAAATAAATGGTGTCGCAATGGGCAGTCCAGTCGCCCCCGTCGTAGCAAATTTATGGATGGAATACTTTGAGAGCAGAGCCATCATTACGGGACCTAATTGCGTTAAAGTCTGGAGAAGGTATGTAGATGACGTTTTTGCCATACTAACGGGAGGAAGGAGACAAGTAGAAACATACTTAGTGCATCTGAACTCGGTACATGCCAATATAAAATTCACTTGTGAAATGGATGACAATGGGAAGCTGGCATTCTTGGATGTAGTGTTAAAGACTCGCCCTAATGGTACATTTAGTCACGCTGTCTATCGGAAACCCACTCACACGGATAGATACCTCCACGGCACTTCACACCATCACCCTAGACACTTAGCATCAGTTGCTAGGTCACTCACTAACCGTGCGTACACATTGTGTGATGAAGACCATCTGGCACAGGAATTGAAACACATAAGTGAGGTCCTACGCAGCAACGGCCACGCACCTAGAACTAAGCTGACCGAACGAAGGCATAATACAACCTGTAGAGTTGAACGACAGTGCGCATATTTTCCGTATGTGAAAGGTGTAACAGATAAGATAGGTAGAATCTTGGATAGGAAATATAACATAAAATGCTTCTTCACGCCCTTTAAAAAACTTGCGGCCTATCTTCGTTCACCCAAAGACACCATTCCATACCAGTGCCCCGGGGTATATAAGGTTGACTGTAGCTGTGGCAGCTGTTACATTGGACAGACAAAACGAGCCATATCACAACGTATAAAAGAACACATCAGCGCAGTCAAAAATAATGACCCGAAGAAATCTGCGGTAGCTGAACACCTTCTCAATTCCGGGTCTAACCACTGGATCGAGCTACATAAACCACAGGTGATCTCCGCCGAGCGTCATTACTTTCCGCGTTTAGTAAGAGAAGCAATTGAGATCAAAAAACACCCTAGTAATTTTAACAGAGAAGATGGTTTTAAGTTAGCGCAAACGTGGAATCCAGTGGTTAGTTTATGTCAATCACAAACAGTTCATAGTGCGGTGCGTAAGGATATTGTCAGTGTTGTGTGTCGTGAAATGAAACCTCAAAAGGAAAAACGAACTAGACGGAGGGTAGATAGATTAATCTACCACTAGTGCTTGTCTACGGTTTCTCCCCGCCACCGCAGTTTCGCCGTGACCACGATCCATGCAACTGGGTCGAAATATCGGCATAAATAGCAAAACGTATCGTGAGTACCCGTTACATAATAAATATTAAAATGTATCAATTCCGCGATAATACTAGTCTAAAATCATATACTTGTAATTAGTTTTTATTTTATAAAAGCTTCGAACTCAAACAACTGGAGCACATAACTGTAGCAACCAATAGTTAATCGATTGCCCCCAGACACGAACTCTGCCACACATTGAGAGATTTTTATTACAAAACGTTTACCCATTCTATGGGGTAATTATTTATTTATGGTAGCACCAGTCAGGAACCAGTAAAATTAACTATAAAATAGATTAACCGTCCAGAAAATGGCTGCATGTATCTAATTAACGAACGGGTGAACATTTTCCCTATTTTACGAGTGTTACCAGTTATAATTTAATATATTCCCCATTAAATTATGTATTTTAATTACTTTAATAAATTTAAAGTACCTGTATTAGTAAGTAAATAATTATAATGACGATAGTTTATTACTTAATTATATTTGTAAGATATTGAGTTCTATAGTATTACCTTACAAAATAAATTAATAAAATAATGTAATAATTAAAATTAAACTTTAATTATTTTGTTACAATAAAAAAAAAAAACAAAATGATTTTTTTCTAAAGTCATTATGAGATGTTTCTTAAATGAAACAGGATTTTAATGGTGATGAAAAGGAATTATCTGTCTTTTATTTTTGTTATATTTTTATTTAGTATCTGTGGTTTGGCCACATACAACTTTAAAAGAAATAAATTATCATTGTCAGTTCAGCAATCACGTATAATATTTGCAAATCCCAAACTTAGGTATGTTTCCAATTCAAATATTTATCAATTTTTAAAGCGTGTTCCTTTTTAATTTCCAAGCAAAAGCCTGCCAGTGTTTTGTGACTTGCAAAAACATGAACCGGTACCGTTATATTGCAGAATCTACGTTTTACCGTTGACACTAATAATTTATTAGGCCGTGGAGTGATGAATGATCTTATCATCCAGATGGTTATCATTTGATCCAAGATAATTGTTGTCTTCTTGAAAACGTGAATGTTAAACAAGAAACGGTTTAGTGGTATGTTGTAAATTGTTATGTTTTCAAGGAAAGCGGCCGCTTTCAGGATGCTTCAACCTGTCTTCAATTAAGTATGCTTACGGGAATTAAATGTACGGGTGAGAATACAATTTTATTGTTCAACTTTCATCCAGTCTAGTGTCAAAATGTAAGTCTGTTATAAAATGTGTGTTTGTAGAAATATAAAGAATATATAATATAGTTTAATCTGAACTACCTATATGTTATGGTATAGCTTATTGAATTGTGACATTGTGTATGACATAACTTACAATAGTTATGTAAGTACTTAGTTAAGACATTTTTTAAGTTCAAAGAAGTTTTTAAGATAACTAATTGACAGTGTTTGATAGTGTAAGTTTGTTTTTTGCAACTTATTTTTTGAAAATTTTTTGTTATATTTTTGTCAAGCAGTATTTTAATAGACATACATATGTACGTATAGATTTAGGTATATTTAGCGATTATATTATAAACATTCATTTTTTGAGCTCAAACTTTAAGGACTCTTTAAAAGCTCGCTTTAAATTGCAGTTTTGTATCGTCGAAAGTACTATAGTACGCCGGTACGTGTTACACTCAACAATATTAACAGTTACAGAGAAATTTATTAGAGAAAGTTAGTTCTAACCCGGTAGTTATAGACCTCACAGCTGCTTGTAAACTCCGATATAAACCGTATCATGAGGAAATGTTGGACAAAGACAATCATTACAGGATCGCCAATACAAAGTTATTTTAACGCTGGTCACAGGAAAATATTTCATATTACAACACAATAAGACTCGCGATGACTGAATGCTGGCATAGCAGTACTTTCGACAGACGTCAAGTTGACATTCCTAGCCGATTGAAAGGTCGCAAACTGGTTCGCTTACCATCTTGTTCTACCGACGACGGGGAAACGATTTGCTAGCTGGCAATAAATCAAATATTATAATTAGTCCTTTCGTTGTGTCGGTTTCGTTGATTAAAGTAATGAAACTATTCTGAAGTAACTTATTACTTGTAAGTACCTATATCTTGAAGTCTAGTTTTAGTAATTTATTTTAATTATTCTTTAGTATTTATTTTTGAAACACCTTGAGAAACAATAGCATATATCCACTTAAATTGCTTTCGTAGATATTCTTAGGTTTACGATTAACATAAATGTTTAATGATTTATATCATAAGGATAAAGAATCTTAATGTCTCACAAATTATTTGGGGTAATTTAGCCTTACGAGGATTTTATTAATTCATTCTGTCAAAAATTCCATATGATCGAATTGTAGTCATTTACAAAATAGGTGTAGGTTATTAATTTGTTTGCTTTTAATTAGCTCTATAGTTCACATACACTGCATACCGACAAAACATTCACCCCATCACTCAACTAAGGTTTCTTTCGTGAATTTTTCCCACCAAACTCGTTACCACTAAAACAAGTCCACCGTCATTACGCTAGATGGCACAGTGGTCGCAGATTGCGACCATCTGCCATCTGATTGCGGCTATTACGCTAGCACGCGTCGAGTTTCCGCTTAACCTGCAATTTCCCGCGACACTTATTATAAATTCAATCAGTATTTTAACAGATTTTATGATATGTCAATGTACGTACCTAAATAGGTAGAAAAAGATAAAAAAAATCTTAAAAATAATATATTATTGAAATTAGCTCTACAGGTCATATTTTTCTGCATACCCACAAAACGCAATTACTCCATTATTCCTTACTTCACTCAAGAACTAAAGTTTCTTTCGTAAATGTCCCACCAAACTCGTTACCACTAAAGTCCACCGTCATTACGCTAGATGGCGCAGTGGTCTGCGACCATCTGCCATCTGATTGCAGCGATTACGCTAGCACGCGTCCCGTTTCCGTTCAACCTGCAATTTCCCGCGATTGGTGGAAGCGTGAAATGTTCCAGCCTTAATGCATAGCTTCTATTAATGTAAGACGCTTTATTGATTCCCTAGCACAATACGCTCTAGGGCGTCCGATTCTGATGAAGTTATACGTTAGGAAGTCTTTCGAACTGTTGATTTGTTCTACGTATATCTTATTTCAAGTGTTTGACTCGCGTGGTGGAGCGGTTACCATTACCATGCCGGTGTGACGCGCACAAGCTTTTGGGTCCGATTTCCGGTCAGGCAGATTTCTAAATGATTAATTTAGGTCTTTGTTTTGGGTCTGGGTGTTTTTGTATTAGTGTTTGTGTTCATGGTACCCACGACACAGAAAATCCTAACGTTGGGCTATGATTGTTGAATGTGTTTTAATTTGGCGGTTGACAAAAATGTTTCGCTAATCTCTAAAAGTATTTTCTCATCTTATACCTATTATGAACTAAAACTACATCGTTATAATTATGCCATAATATTAATATGAGTTTTAAGTTTTAAGTTTAATATATGTCTGATTGACAGTGGTACATGGATAATGCATTCAAATAGTCCACAGAAATGAATTATCAACAAGATAATTATTCTATTTGTCTGTTTAATACTTTGGTATTCAAGGTAAATGCTAACCATTATTCTAACGATAAGATAATTTTGATATAATATATATTTAATATAAAGGGCATTGACATTTTAATAAATAAGTAGTAAACAAGCATTCAGTGCTCGTGATGGTGGCCACTGCCGCCAAAAGACACTTGTTATCAATTCCACACAGGGTTACAATCTTGATGTAAGTTACAGAGACTTCGTTAGCCCTCATGAGTAAGTTGAAATGCCTCGTAGATGTTTTTCCTTTACCATACAAAAAACCACACACATGTATCTAGATAGATCCCGCAAGTGCATGTAGCTACTTAGTGTGCCAAAACAGAGCGTAAAGGAGGTGAAATGAGCTTCTTTCGTCCGACCGAAATAAAAAGTAACACATAACTGTGTAATATTAAACTAATGTACTTATCCAAAATTTTAAGGACTATTTTATAAATTCATTTACAATGAACTAACATTACAACATAAAGAAATTACCATAAAAATGTTCATTTTTCACTACCAGTGTCTTTGTAATATTTAATTGTAGGAATTAAAAAAGGTTGTCTCAGGTAATGGAAAAACTGCTTTCATTTGCGGGTAAGTTTGTTTAAAATTATCTTCATGTGACGTCTTATTATACAGAATTTAAACTGAAAAAGTAGAACTGAAATCCTAGATTTTTTGTTTATTTTAAAATAATTTATTTTCATTTGCATACAATTGATAACAATAATGTAAGTCTCATGCAGATCAAGGTTTAAATTTAATCACGTAGAAATTGATAATAGGTTCAAAAGGAATTTACTTTGGATTGCATATCGAAGGACTACCTACGTGATTCCTGAGTGATCCGATCCGCTCACGAGATTACAGGCGTACTACCAACATTACCAGCGGCGAACGAATTCCACAGAAATCGTTTTAATATATAGTATAGTACGTGTCTCCACGGTAATCAAAGTTTGCGACAACAATCTTTCGCTAGATAGGTTTATGTTCGTGAGAATCTCGATTTGTGATATACAACTTTGTATCATTTGAGTTATTGGAATAAAAATACTTAGGGTAGTAAAGGTTTTACAGAAAACATGTGAATTATCCAAATTAATGAAGGGTACAAAAATAGAATTAATAAAAATAGGACCAGACACAAGCAAGTGAAAATAGTTGCAGAGAATTTAGTTCACGAAGTAATTATACAGTATGATGAAGAAGAATAAATGTGATATAAAGAGAGATTTAATTACTCGTGTTAAGTGTGATGACGCATAATAAATGGCGGTTAAGTAATAGACCTAAATAAACTAAAGACCAATTTTGTAAAAAAAAAGAAGATATTTTCATAGTTTTGTTTGACTATGTTGTAACTTTAGGAACAAAACCATACCATCACCTTACGAAATATTAGCAAGACCGTATGCGTACAGATAGTTTTCAATTAACAAACATTGCAAGCCGAGTTAAATTCGAAGTCGTACCACCGTTAGATCGCATGCAATCGAGGCTGGTACAAACGAGCCTGTTCCGATAAACATCAGCCCGCTCCCGGATCCTATCTGCCCATCTCGACATCTCAATTTAAATACCCTGTACCCGATCGGACTAAATTAAACGCTTGCCTGTTAAATTAGATGCCTCCTGTTTAGGCAATAAATTGGCAGGTTTCGCTTAGTAGAAAGGGATATTTAATTTTGTTATGTAATAGTATTGGAGACTTATTTAGGTTTTGTTGTGGAGATTAAAGAATTGAGATTATATCGCGAGGAGCTCGAACTTGGTTTTCAGGTAGTAATGCAGTTGTGGTCAATTTCTGGTAAGCATCTCATTTGTGGTTGACTCCAGATGTTCATAGACGATAGTGGCCACTTACCATCAGGTGGATTATTATTTTTATTACATTATAATTTCACGCATAGCTGTCAACTGTTGTCATTGACTTTTCCACTTTTTACTTGTAGAAATAAACCAAATTAATGTTACGTGTAGTGTCTACTCGCACTTTTATATATATTATATTATGTGTATTATTCAGATTAGGTATATTTATGTCAAAATATAATTTTATAATAGGTCATAAACTGTTAATAACGGACTACGTGACTGTTAACGTTCTTATTTCTTTATATCTTCTACGACGATGAAATGGTACTATGTAGATTCGTAAATATGTACCGATTTCATTCAAAATATACTAATTTATATTCAATGCGTCAAAACATCTTAATTCTATCCACAAATACGGTTATAAAGCTAACGAACCGTATAATTAATTTTCGCAAATAAAGTACACTTAGCCCTAGCCTAGCCTTAACCTA
This sequence comes from Urbanus proteus proteus, assembly GCA_018251915.1. NCBI lineage: Eukaryota > Metazoa > Arthropoda > Insecta > Lepidoptera > Hesperiidae > Urbanus > Urbanus proteus. The sequence goes on along the minus strand of DWPV01003219.1, from coordinate 7,369 downwards.
TTCCAGCCTTCGTTTAGCTCGTATATCTACAGGAGCAGGCACGGATTTGAACCTGCAACTTGGATTTTTATTAATGGTGCGCTTGTTATATAATTTATTAAATTAAGTAATTTACTTTTTATCTATTTTATGTGATGTTATTTTTGTATTATAAGCTTGGTAGTGTAGAGATTTCTAGCTTCTACAACGGATCGCGCAGAAAGAAACCGTTTTTATTGAAAATGAAAAGTATGGATGCTGGCTGATTTTTAAATCCTCAGGCGGAGCAACGAATATCTGATCAGCTTCAGGTAGAATCTCTGTTCTATATAGAATTGGCAACAGGTGTCCATTGGTTCGCCGTGATCACTAACCATCAGTCGGACAGCATACTCAGTTTTTTCTCTCAATCTTATAAAAACTCTGTTATAAAACTTATAAAGACTATGCAACATCCACAAATGAATGATATAAACAAGTACTTAAACAAAGATTCTCCTAAAATATAGTCTCTGTTTTTAAATTAGGCAGGAAGTATTAACCACTTTACCTGTGCATTTTACTTATAAGTCTATGAGCTGGCCGATAAGTTAAGGGTGAGTCCGTGCCTGTATTAGAAATAAAATGATTCGCCCACCGCGTTAGCCTTAGTTCCGCGGTCGGTGCTCGTAAAATGAAACAAGGAACAGCCGTTTATAAATTACAAATCTAATACGTTCCGAAACGTTGCAACTTACGATAGCTATTGGACGTTGGTCAGTGGGGTTGCCAGTCTTTTGTTTATGAAGTTAATCCCCGTTAGTGTTGCCAGCTTGAATAAATAAGAATAAGTGGGGTAATGAGGAAGGTTATAGCGCTTACTGTTAAGTATTTATTGGCCCTAAAGTAACATCGAAATAAGATCAATTGTGGCCAAGATTAACACGTAACTGTAAAAATATATATAATGTAATAACATGTTATATTCTATATTTGCATATTCTGGTATTATGCAAATAATGATAGGCTTATCAAAAACTAGTTGTTTTGATATCACGGGCATATTTGACATGATTGATTAACTGAGTTAAGAATACCAATTTTAATTAAGCCACGTACGGTAATTTAAATGATTTTCTATTGTCTCTTATACACTATAAAGTAAATTATATAAAATATACATACAAAAAAGATTGTCGCTAAAAGTTACTAAATCACAAGTTATCTTTTTAGTTTTTCACCCATATTTCTTTTATCTGTTTAGAATAATTGACGAGCTTTAGTGTAATCAATAAAAAGAAAACGGTAGTAGGGATGTTCCCTTTAATTGGTAAGTCCGAATAATGTCTCGGATCAACGTGGTGTCCCTACTGATCCGTTGCACGTTACCGGTGGTCCTTCCCTATTAGCCGCACCGCTTATCCATCTGACATCGGACGGACACGTGAAGCCCAGGATTGCATGTTACTCAACAAATGTCTTTAGCGAACTAAGGACTTACTTGCATTTATGTACTGTGTGTTACTTTAAATTGTAATTAAAAAACTTACGAATGTTTTTGTGATGCATAAAGAGGTAAGTTCAGCGCACAACTTTTTTTTTAATAAACGTAAACTAGTGATGTGATGTGCTTCCACGATTGACTTTTTTTTACTTATTACATTACGATTTTAAATAAATAATAGTGGTTATTTAAATTCGTAGGTAATTCTTTTAATTGTTATTAAGATCAATAAGATCAATTTCTGATGGATATTATTTTTGTAATTGATTTTAACATGTCACTTAATATGATTGTGTATGATTTGTGTCTCTATTAGAATAATTATGAAAGAAAAGCAAATTTTATTTAACCGTATTCAAGCGTAGAACAAGAATAGAGACATGACAGTGGACTATCGGTACTTATCGATATTCGATTAATTAAATTCGGTATTGCAATTGTGTTCTCACGTTACTTATAAAACAGGTCATCTACCGACCTGATTGATCGCGGTAGCAGATACATATTATAATACTAGCATAGAATTACGTAGAGCTTAAGGTCGGCCTGTCAAGTACGTTACCGGTGGCGAAGACAAGACGGATTGCGTTACTTATCAAAAACAATCGATAGTTGAGAGCGATTGTAGCGACTTGTCGGCTATTTGCATACCTGTTATTACCAAACACAGGTGTTTGAGCTTGCAATTAGGGATGGCGAATTACGAAGTATCGATGACTGTGCTTTTAAGTGAAGGTCGAAGTGTAATGCTCTATATCAACACAATACTTCAACAAAAGAGTGAATAGAAACTCTCTTAGAAAAGAGAGTAAGTACTGAGTATCCTCCGGTTATTTAATATTTTTGGACATCACAGTAATTCATTACACCCAACATGAAACTATGTAAGTGTTCAGTAAAATCCAAACAACAAATCCAAATACATAGTAGGTAAGTTTTCACAATTTCTTTCAAACGCTATATATATTTGTATTTAGTGCATTTATTAATTTTCTAACAGACTTCCCAAAGGAAAGAGCTACTGCAGTAGATTTAACTGTATTTTATGAGAAAAGTATGTTACGATTAAAATTTACAAATTTGCCTTGAATAGACTTTAATTTAAATTTATCTAAAATTTATGTCTTCCGAATTCTAACATCGATATATTTTTAATTGTATCAATTAATCGTTAATGCACTGCCACCCCTATTTTCGCTCTGATCCGCTTCGCTCCGATTTCACAACGATGGTACTAATGTCATCGAGCTAGTGTTAAGAGACCGGTTGAATAATCCATGGAGAAAGCTTGGAGTAAGATATTGCGAGACAATTCGCAATTAACAAACAGAAGTGGTCAGCCACTGTTGGGAAGATAGCGGTTCCGACAGGGCTAAGGAGGGCAACTAGGCAACTAGTAGGTCTGTGATAGTTTTACCAGTTAGCTGTTGTTAGACAAGGTAAAGAATTTATTGAATTTGAATTTGGACTATTTTAACTTAATAACATTTGACGTCCCGCGTGGAGGTACGGTTACCATACCCGTCTGACGCGCAATGGGTCCCGGATTCGGTTCCCGGTTAGATAGAAATCTACATGATGAATTTTGATTTCTGTTCTGGGTCTGGGTGTTTGTATTAGTTTATGTGTGTGCCCATGGCACCCACGATACAGGAGAAAATCCTACTGTGGGGCTATGAGTATAGAAAGCGTTTATTTACTTCCACTCTAATTGAAATTCGGTAAGAATCGAAAAGTATGCATCTTAGTATTTTAGCCAAAAAATGATAAAAAAAAACATAATTCAATTGAACTTTTTAGAAAATCACGTTTAAATAATAAAGAGTTTTTAGGTTATTATTGTATAATAGTAATCGTATTATATAAAGTCTTCTTAGGCCTAATTCGGGGCAATAATCGCAATAAATCCACTACATCATTAGAGACGGCAGCGCGCGCTGGGAAATTAGCCGTAACTAACCAGAAATGAGAGTTGAAATTTATTAGCGTCGTTACATTTTTATTTTAAGATGGTGGCGTGTGTAAATGGTAATGATTGTTTTTATTAACGCAAACGGTCATGTCACCACATTGAGTTATAGTAGCAGCTTTCTTACACTACAAAATAATCTTAACTATTTCTCAGTTTATTTTGAAAATCACAAATTTCCAATACAAAATACAAAAAGGTACACTAGACGCCAATGTATCTCCAGATATCCATAACATAATTTTTTTATGAACCAAATGCCATAGTGCTCAGAAATGACAAATTATTAAAAAAAAGATCAGCAAAAATAGAGCAAACGAATATGGAAACATAAGATCAATACAAGATAGTTTCCTTCAAGATGATAGGAAAACAATTCCACTAATAAGCCAAGGGTGACCTATTTCTTTGTGTATTCAGTGAAGCAATATCTATGTAGCGTTTTGTTGTACAATTGCAGTTTTGTTAAAGAAGTGTATATAAGGGCGTAAAACTTTGATTTCTTGTTTCTTTTAAATTAAATATTATATATAAGAAATCCAAAGTCCACGTAATATTAAATAAAAGTATTATTAGATTCATAACTTAAAACACTCAATGTAAACAATACGTATAATATCTCGCATAGTACTTACGAGTATTTCGAGAAATGCTATCGTAGGATAATATATGTCATTGGTGAATAACCGGTTCATACTAGTTTATACATATAAGTGACAGATACCAAGTCAAATATTATAATCACAAAATGCCAAGTAGTTCAAACCGCTGAGTAAAATATCATGTTACATAAAAGAAGTCAAATAGACAAAGAGTAAATTTTATCGGTGGCAATATATTTCCATAACTAGATTATAAAATGTTTCTATTGTATGATGAGATATAAAAGATTGCTAATAATAAGAATACATCTATCATTTATAACAGCTATTGAATTGCGAAAACTAGAAACGCTGCAGCATAATAAAGATGATATATTATTGACAACAACCGGAAATAAACACGAAGCAGAAAGGAACGTCATAGACAATCTGATTTTCGAAACAGGCGCAGTAGCTAAATTAAATACATATGTATGGTATCAGCTTTCTTGTATTTCTAATGTAGACATTAAAATTGTATAGTCCGGTTCGGCTTCTATATAACCGCACCCAAACAATAAAATTAGTGCCGATTGACTGATTTTGAAAGCATGCCTCATCAGGCTAATGAAAGCCTCGTCAAATAGTCATAAATAACTTAACATTAGAATGAAGATACATAGTTCGTGAAAGTTATACTTAATTAAGATAGAAAACAATTTGTGAATACTAAACTTGAAGGCTTCAAATTATTCAATAAGAACACAAATATACAAAATTTGAAATACGATAAAGCTGAAATGATTTAAATAGAGCAAACTAAATACATTTTTAAATCTAGAAACAAAAATAGAGCAGATAATAATAAAGAAGTACCTACTCAGATTAATAGACTCTTAAATGACTCCAAATATGTTGATTAGGTACTTAATTTATTGTGCATTACATCAAAAGTGAAAACGTTTTATAAATTGAGAATTGTACAAAAAGATCTAATACATCTCGAATGTGAGTAACGCCTAAGGTGCTGCCGAATTATCGCGGTTCGTTTGATTCTGAACGTAATAAATTGGATCTATTTACCGCTCACGATTCGAGTGTTGAAACGAAAGCCGAAACGAAAGCTCTTTAAGTAGCAAATTAAACTATGTTCACACTTGTTACATGTGGAGGGTTAGAAAATTGTAGACAAAAAGATTGATTGTAAAAAAAAATAGATATGCAGTCCACTTCGTACTTTAAAGGGTAAAAGTTCATACTAAGTTAAGTTACACTTATATTGTCTTACCTTAACATGAAAGTATAATTTTAGTATCTGATTAATATTTCGCCTGAATTTAGCCTGAATTAGTACATGTTACAAATCAGTTGCGATTTTATTTAGAAAAAAATCTTATTGTTGATGTAAAACTTCATCTTGACGGCAGGTCTTAGAAAAATTAAGTAGTTTAAGCTTATATAATAAGTAACAAATGAAATATTAATTTACGTAAGAAATTTAGAACACAAGTTATGGTCTTGTTATTATGACATGGTCATGGCCCAGCTTACCTAGTTTTTAGAACAAACCCTGAACTACAACAACCCTGAAGGTTAGCGGTTCACGGTTTGAATAAAAAATACCGACGACAATTGACTATTATCTCGCTTTGAATGAAACAAGAAGTTACGCACCAAGTATTATCAAACAAAAGAAATGCTATTGTTAAAGATAAATTGATAACGAGTTTAAAATTGTTTAAGTGTAAACACAGCTTATAAGTAGAAGATAAAGCGATGTAACGTCTTACGACGTCTTACAATGTGTCGTCAAATCAGAAAGTAGTCGCTGTGGCAATAAATAAAATAATAAAAGATAATAATGTTGTTACATCTTAAAAAGAGATTTGTTGCTCTCCGGTCTTCTTTATTAAATCACTGGTAATTGGTAATAAAGATTTGTCATTTGATTTTGCAATATTTTGACAAAATAAATGTCAGCAATCAGGTGCGGTTAATACTTTTGATAGTTTTGATCACAGTCGTGTATTTGAAAGTTATGCAAATTATTCGAATTATGTTTAATGGAATATTGATTAATACGTAATAATTTAAAAATAAGTGACAGCTAAATTTTTAACCATTTTATACTATCAATGTATTAGCACACATTAGCAAATTAAATTTTTAGTGTATCGAGACAAAATTGATGACCGAGATACGATTTTAGACAATAAAATTAAAACTGTTGGAAAAGTGAAATCGAGTTGAAGCCAATTACTTTGCGCAACGAATGACTTTAATGGCTACATGTTCAGAGATGACCCGTGACCATTTTCGATTTCATGACTAAAATCATAACAATATGTCTGTTGAGTGGTCACGATAGATCGGTCATTATAGTAATTATATCTTCCAAGCCATAACAACTCTGCATTCGAGTAATTCGTTTTGGGACGAGTGCTAAAGTAACAAGGCATGGAATTGCGTGAAATTTAATTTGGACCGATGAGAATTACGTTGTGGCAAATTGAACAATAGCTAAGCTTTTGCCCAGTCGTGTATGGCTTCAGGTGATGATGTGGGTGTATTGTTTGCTTTGAGGTGATATTAAAGAGCATACGTTTTTGAAACGTGATCTTAAATTATAGGGAAGTTAGCTTGTGGCATTTAAATTGGAGTCAGCCGTGTCGTGTCGTGTCCGACGGCTTTTGCTCTGAATTTCTTTAGTAGCCAGTCTGACAAGAAAGAATTTTGCTCCAGATGATTTCAACTTTCCTTGTTATGCAAAACGTTTTGCAATTTACTTTTAAAATTCTTGGTATTTATTCATTAAGTATCACTTTAAAGTATAATTTTACGCATTTTTAAAACGTGTACCGTCAGTGCAATTTGTCGTGTGATCGCTTACATGTAATTCATCACCATTAACCCATTATTGTCCCACTGCTGGACACGGGTCCCCGATCAGTGAGAGGGATTTTAGGCCTTAGTTCACCGCGCTGGCCAAGTGGTGGACTTCACACACTTTTGAGAACTTTTTTTTTAAAGAACTCTAGATGTGCAAGTTTTCTCACAATGTTTTCCTTCACCGTATTTCTAATACGCACATAAATCAGAAGTGCGTGCCCGGGATTTGAACCTCGATTGAGAGGCCAAGTTTGAACTTTTAGGCTATCACTGCTCATGTAATTAAACACATGTGAAAACTAGATTTATTATACGGATTCACGTACAATTGTCAACATTTCATAATAATAGTTTCTTTCAAACTAAATTCTCACATTATGATGCATTTTCAAAAGGAAAAATAACAAAACTGTCACGATGCTTATTTTATTGACCATTCTGTAATCAAAATATTTTCAATATGCATTT
>DWPV01003218.1:0-15600 GCA_018251915.1 Urbanus proteus proteus | reverse complement strand
ATTGAAGGTTTGACTTGTGCCAAAGCATTAATCACTATCGCTTGTTAACGCCAAACGTATGATTGAATCATTTTTAAATATATCATAAACGTAATGAGTGTTTTAACTGACGTTTGAAAACCATAATACAAAATTTTATTGTACCACTAGCTGATCCCCGAGGTTTCACCCGCTTTAAAGAAGTAAAACATAGTTAAACAAGCAAACATATTTAAACACTAGTAACTATTAACCAAAAATTTGTTTTTTATTTATATATAGTAGGCTCGGTGAAAAACAAACAAATCTAACCCACAGTACTTTTTTCCGGGATAAAAAGTAGCCTATATGTAGTATAACATACCATTCTAGACCATAATTTATCTCTGTACCAAATTTCATCCAGATCCGTTTAGCTCTAAAGTTATATAAGTTATTATGTTTAGTTATTAACAAACATCCATCCATTCATCCTCACAAACTTTCAGCTTTATAATATTAGTAAGATTACAGTTTATGGTAATGGCCGGTAGTTAACGTTGCTCACACATGTGCAAATTGCATATAGGTATGTCTGTATAAAATAGCAACAGTATCTAAAAGTGTACTGTCTTCAACTGCCAAGCTTATTTCTAAATGTTTTCTAATTTAAAACATGTTATAAGACAACCTGGCTTATAGTAGGTACTTTAAAGCAAGTAGTGAGTACTGTTTTCAGTCAGTAAATCGCTTTATTATAGATTAGTTATATATGCTTTTCAAATTCAATCCTATTTTTGTAGGCCATTGACCTTTAAAATGCACATGAAATAAGAATGGAATGTGACTAGAACTTGAGAATACCGGAATACCAACCCAAATTAGGATCTCATTCCACGAGCTTCAGACTGCTGCAGCGCGAAGCATTCCGCTCGTTCCGCGCCGTCGCATTCATTCTTGCTCAATGTAAAAAGTAGAAAAGTTTATTTATTTTACGTTTTCCCACTTGACAAACGAAGGTTGACAAACGGGGCTTGCCGAGTGATCTTAGAGCGTCATTCAAGCTCGAGAACTCAAATATTTCATCAAATCTCTTTATGTGTTGCTTCTTCTTTCTTTCTTCTTATTTGGCAGTAACCAATTGACATATTTGTTATTTTAATACTGCTAGGTGTAGAGTCTCATTAGTTACGTATCTTTATGATTTACTTCGGAAACTATAATGCAAGATAGATATTCCCAAAAGTGGTAAATTAATGACATCAGCAGTGCCATCTTCTAGCAGTGAAATACCGATCGTGTTCACCACGCCTCAAATTCTGAATCAAAAACGAAAACATTTACGTGTGTCTGAATTAATTCGCGAAAGTATTAGCATTTACTACAAGTGTAGTACATTACCGGTTTCAAGGTTAGTGGTGCAAACATTTTTACAGTCTGTTTTGATGATGCCCGCCCACAGCCTTGCTTCGGTGGCAGAAACACTAAATTATGTTTCAGTTACATTTTATCTAGAAACGAGAATAAATTTAGGAAGCGGTTTTGTATTAAAAGTGACTTAAAAGTATGTAAAAGTTACAATATAAGTTACTTTAGGTTTTACAAAACTACGTCAGCTTTGCCAATGTTTAAACATATGTATGTCTTTAACTAATTAACACAAATTAATATGAATCCGTTTTAAGACGTCATTTTTTTAAGTCTACTAACGTCTAGTTTTTAACGTTCGTATTCGCTCTACATGGTATTGTAAAATGAAATTTAAACACATCTATATTAAGGTTTTAACGCTTCTGTTTCATTCTTAATGTGCATTTCTTTTGTCGCAATTGTTAAATGATGCTTGAAATTGTGAGTCATGCATCAAGCAGTGCTAAAGTGTGGTCGAGTGTGACTGTGCAACCATTATCTTCTCACGTTAATGAACCTATTTTAATAATGGTTTAATTCAACTAACGCGCATGCTATTTATGTTATTGTTTTCTTTCTATTTGCACTACATTGTATAAAACAAAGTTGCTTTCCGCTGCCTGTGCCTACGTATGATTAGATCTTTAAAACGTCGCAACGGATCATGCGGTTTTTAATAGTGATTCAAGAAGAAGTTTCAATGTAATTTAACGCGTGCGAAGCTGCGGGTAAAAACTAGTTCTATTGTATATTCCAATTTTATCTATCGTCCCATGAGTCAGACGAAGGGCATTTTCACAAAAGTACTAAAAATACACACCTTACGTTTTTAGATTAACGAAAAACGTTTTCAAAAGAAAGAAACGATCACATCTTTATTAATAGAAAGCGGTTTCTTCTTACGTCTATATACAAAATGAACTAGTTAAATGACCACGGTTCACTCGTCGAGCGATACTTCGTCGAAAATAAAACTTGTCTGTCAGTCTGAAGGGCGGCCTCGGCACGCCGCTACAAGGTCTTTTTCACTACGATCTCTAATAATAACCATGCAGATATTATACATCTGTCAGCGATAACCTTTCGCAACATACTTTACATAATATTCTCAGAATGAATGGGGATAGTACGATATTTGCAAGAATAATGGCAACATGCTATATTTCGAGGCGGCGGCTGGCCTGCTATAAATTAAGCTTCTAATGTTATTACGTAAGTCTATATTCCTACGCATTGTTTAGAATATTCACACTAGCTTTTTTATTTTCTGCGTGATCTATAATCATTAACAAAGGCACCTTTAGATAAGAATAACAGAATTATTCTGTAACATCAGAAGTAAATCTATAATATATTTAAAGATCATTTGAAAATATGCATGTTATTTAGGTATTGTTTAAGCGCATTAAAACTGCGTTGTTTCAGGCTTAGGTATCTTGTATTTTTTGTTTTTTACATTTATTGAAGTGATATTAAACTTAATATACATACACTTCAACTAGAAACTCTTTGTTACCTTGGAATCTCTTTTAACGAACTGATGAAACTTCTCCAACAGCAAGGTATGAGCTATAAAAACCCATGTTGATGGCCGCCCGTCCGCCAACACTTAAAACTCTACTCGTATTGCTACCGGCTGCAGTTGTCTAAATTTATGTACTGCCACTCAGGAAAAATGCGCTCTATTAATAACTTTAGCTCCTGCGATGCAGTAGATTGCGAGCGAGATTTGAAAGAATTATGTAGGTATGTTACCTACAAAATATTTAGCTAAACATTATGATACAACGGATTAGTAATTAACTACTGTATAACTCAAGTAGCAATACGTGGAGGTACCATATTTCTCAGCGTCAAATAACTTTAATCTCTATACAAAATAAGCTCTACATAAATGCCTCTTTGCAATACGAGACTTAATGTTATTATCCATTTGTCGTGCAGGAGACAGTGCAGAGCAGCGGTGGCAAGGTGACCAGCAGCCGTCGCGTCGAGGAGCTTGACATCGAGCAGTGCTGGGACGAGCGCGTGCTGAGGAAACTCGTGAGTAGCGTCATTCCCTTCTGCTTGGTATGAACAAGTAAAGCATTATTGCGGTTAGCTCTCAGGGTAACACTGACAGTTGTTATTTTTTATTTGTTACACCATTATTCTCTAGTGTACCTACAGTAACCACTTAGTAAATTCTATTTTTGAATTTAATATTATTGTGAAATTACGGCACGTAATATTTTACTTAGGATATTACTTAAAGGAAAAATAGAAACAACAAAATTCGACTGGTTCTGGAAAAAAAGTTACTTTGCCATTAATCTTTTAGCAGATTGTTTAATAGATATTCGTAAAAAATCTATCACCGTAGTTGAAGCCGGTTAGAACACATTTCCTCTATACATACTTTCACACGAAACTACAAAAAACAATTTTTATACCATTCGCTTAATCTCGTTAGCAACGATAACTTATCTCATACGAAATGTTAATAATTGTAACGTATCGATTGAAAGTCTTACGCCATTCATTTCACATATTTCACAACATCGAACATGATTCATCAAAACGTAATCCCGGCGGCCGTCACGGAAGCTTCACAAGTGTCAAAGAAAGCTGAGGCCATAACACTCTCACTTTCGGCGGAACTGTACTCAGAGAACGCGCCAGTCACGGCCTCACCGGCCCGTTTAAACACGACATGCTTTTGGGAATGTCAATATATTGATTGTAATGAGTGATATTTTATGAAGCGAAATTTCTCCGTATGAGTGTATAGGGAGCGATATACCTCCATGTTTTTAGACGTTTTAACAGATGTACCTACTAACATAGAAATACTGAATTATTTTAAATACATATCGAGCTCATGTAAATTGTATGTTCCATTTATAAAAAGGAGACTATTAACCATATGAGGTACTCTCTTACGAGAATTAACAGTGTCATTGGATAAAAGTACAGATATAATAGAAAAGTACGCGTGACAAGATTTCTAAAACACTACAAGATAAATGTGTAGTGATGTGATATCTCCACCATAGTGAACTAACTCGTTATACTCGTATGTGGAGCCTGGTGCTGCTCGTACAGCGGATGGTGCTACCGGCCCCATTGCTTGGAAAGTACCTACATGTGTATATTAATACGACATAAATAAATGGAGTTTTGTCTATCTGTGATTATAAATTATTAAAATTTCTAAGCTCATATTTTATTTATTGTTGATTTCCTTTTTCTCTAAACTCAAGATTTTACTAAAGAACACCTCGTAGTTTTTATCCTAAAAATGCAAATTAAAATGAAATGATAGTTAGTTAGGTCTAGAACCCGGATTTCGTAGTTATGTGTAACTACATAACGAATAATTATCTTTAACATAAAATAATATTTTCCACATTTTATTTACTCTCAGTGAGGATATCCAAGCCACATTGTGCCAAAATAACAACACTAAGACCGTCGTTTTTTGCTTAAAAAGACTATAAAAGAATATAATTTGTAAGGGATTCGTAAGGCGCCGTAGAGCCTTGTGCATACGAAGAGTCTTGTCCGTGTCCGATGTGCAGAACCTGCCACACTACAAGTCGCACCGACTCGCCCGGAGTGTAGGCATCTTTAAAACAGCTATTAAATACTTCAATAGATTCTTACAATAAGATTGTAATATTGCACATAATTATTCGATTAAATAGCACCGTAAGCAAAACCTAGATGAATGAAAGCATTCCTAAATCTTGTGGTAGGTATTACACGAAATGAAAATTATAAACATGTCTAGTCAAAATACATCTTGTCCACACGTGGGAAGCGCAAGATGGCGCGAGCGGGCTTAGGGCCAGCGCTCCTGTCCAGATAATTTTCGACCAGAATAATACGTGACACTTACACAGTTGGCGTCAAATACTAATGCCGTCAACACATACGTACATGTGAAAATTGTATTACACAATAAAACCTAATTGCTTAGTATAATACACGAACGAAATGTTACGACATGAACATTTGTTGTATAGTATTTGTTTTTAAACATATTTCAAATATTGCATATCAAGTATTTTCATGAAATAGTTAATCAACTTAATAAAGTGTTATTCTATTGATTATTACTAATTGTACGTATTAAGATTAAGTCGCTACTGAATAACGACCCTAGTTGTGGAAGTCTTACAGAAATTACCACTAATTAAAAAATATAAAACGCCGAGCGTTAATTACTGCTATACTAGAAAGTTCGAAAATGCGTTTCTTCATACTTTTTGGGATGAAATGAATCACGTTTGCGTGCTAACATTACACCTATAAATGTAAAATAGCAAAATGGAGACCATTAGTTCCGGATTCCGGCTCCGACCGCTTCCGCCGGGCGCTGGACAATGGGATTAGCAATATACACCGAAACCACGCCAATGTGGCTTCTCTCCGTATCACGAATAGTATTAATTTCGGCTTTTGCGGTTACTGCACTTTTACGAATGCTTTCTACAATATGCAAATATATTCCGTTTTGCATCCACTTACAGCTTTATATTGTATGAGTTTTGCTATTCTTACTTGCGTGGAGAGGGTATTATAAATAAATGGTTTGTGTCGAACCATTCAATGGTCATTGTGGGCACAAGCGGCCGCGCAATCAAATCGACAAACTTTCAAATTATTCTAAACATAAAAAAGTTATAGTCATGCCTGAAGCCGTGGGAGTAAGTTTATTTATCAAAATAACGACAAGTAATAATCATATACATTGATCTATACCTATAGATATGTTCACGTAGGTTATGTAGCTAATGCACATACAAAAGTATAGTGTTTTAGTTTTCGTGAGAAACAAGATACTAAAATATTTATATACGAGTACATCTAAGCAATTTAAAAATATGTATTGTCATTCCAGTTGGACGAGTGTACCGATTACGAGCAACGTCGTCGACTGCGCGCTCGCATCCGCACCCTAATGGCTGAACAAGAAGGTGAGCTACTCTCAATAATATATTAGAAAGGTATAAATGAATAAAAACTCTAGATACACTACAAACCTATAAGCTCATCGACTACAAGGAAATGTAATAAAACGTTTCAGCGTGCGCGAGCGCGGTGACGGACGCGCTGGCGGCGGCCGGCGAGGGCGGCGAGGCGGACGACGCGGCGGCCGGCGAACGCGGTGAGTCCCTCCTCCTCCCGCTGCTGCAGGGGCTGCTGCACGGCGGCGGCGAGCGCCTGCTGGCCGGCCTGGGCGCCGCCTCGCACGACGTGGTGGCCGACGTGCGCCGCTCGCTCGCGCGCCTGCGCCAGGCGCTGGCGCCGCCCACCGCGCACCCGCAGGCGCGCGCGCTGCTCACGCTGGCCGACCGCCTGGAGGACGCGCTCGACGCCGCCGACCGCCTCGACGGCTGCAAGCGCAAGCCGCGCCGCCGCAGCCGCGCGGCGCGACACACCGTCGGGGTCACTCACGAGGAGCTCGAGGAGGCCCGCCGACTGGTAGATAGAGATCAACTAGCTTTGGGCACGGAGCCCGTCGAGTCCCTCCGACCTCTGGCGCCGTCGTCCGGGACGGCGTCCAATACGTCGACGGTGCCCAGCGTGGAGGAGCCGTCGACGCCGGAGAGAAAAGATAGCATCGACGAGCAGGTCATATTTCACGACGCGATAGCGGCGCGGCAGAAACTTCCGCCCGTCGCCCATTCGGTCAGCTACGAAGTCACTCCGCAGGTGAATAGGGACGCGCGTGTTGTGGAGCGACGGGCGCCGGCACCGAAGAAGCCCGAATTCTTTAGACATTCGATCGCCGACGCTCCCCCGCCGGAACCTACCCGTTGCGCGACGGAACGCTGGCATTCGGATTCGAGACGTGGTATCGCTGCAATAGCGAATAAATTTGATGCAAAAATAGAGAAGGAAGAACCGATAAAACGTGCACCCGTTAACAGACCCACCCTCACGCTACAAAATAAACAAGCCTCCGAAGAGGCTAAGCGGACACTTTATCGACCTCCGCCCCCGACGTACAATTTCGCGGCACCGCCTCCAGCCGAAGATACGTCTAAACCACTAAATAGATTTAGCGCTAATAAACGAGCACGCATGAAACGAGCAAACACGATAGATTTTGGTCGTTCTCTTGGTACGTATAGAATGGATAGTGATACAGACGAAGAGGCTCGACGTGGCCCCGTAGTGCCTGAATTTAAACCGCAGACCGAGAACGATAGAAAATTTTTAGCTTTCATGCAAAAGAATGAAACCAATAGTCGTAGCCCGGCTACTAATGGGCAGGCCAATTGGAGCAACAGATTTGGTAATATAAAAAATGCGTTTGAAAATCGCGAACGTGATGAACATAGTAGATCATCCAGCGCGTCTTCCGCGAAACGTTTTTGGCAAATGTCAGATGACAATCCCGCAGCAGCTCGTCCACGAAAGTTTTTGGCAGATAATACCCCTGAAGTTGTAAAACCACCATGGGTATCTCAACGTAGAGAATCTTTACGAACTCAAGTTTTACCACCAGCTCAATTGCCAGTCAGACAACAAAACCAGCTTCCAAAACCGGCAGTACCTCCAGCAGTTAACCATCTGCCTCCACCGCCATCAATACCACCAGCGATTAATCATCAACATTCTAATATTGTTCCACCAATTACAAATAATCATCAACCAAAGGTTATGCTACCGCCCCCGAGTCATCCTCCGCCTGCGAATATACCGCAGTCGCCAACTAAACCGGTTATAGTCAAACCTTTCGTCGCAAAACCGATCCCCGTCAACCAATTCTCTCACGCACCGATGTCGGCATTTAAACCACCACAAAAGATTATGTCTCCCACTTCAGCTCCCATAAATATTTGGAGTCCTCCTTCTACTAGTAATCCAATTTCACCGACAGCAGAAAATCCGCTGATATTCCCAGTGGCGCCTAAATCTTTCGTTCCAAGCCCTCCAGCACCGAGTGTGCCGTGGGCTTCTGATGGCGATAAATTGAAAAAATCTGTGGGAACGACGGCGTCCAAGTTTGAACACGATAACATTGAATCTCAAGCGGTACCGCCGCCAAGGACGTACAATTATCATCCACCCACGCCTCCGACTCACGCGCCCCCGCAAGTTCAGAGCTACCCTATCAAAGCCATACCTAGCCAGAAGGACCTGGCGGCTCCGGAACTCGTAATGAAAATCGATGATTCTAAAACTCTCCGCAGTCCCGAACCGTTTCCACCCAAGGTGGACGCCCAGAGATTGCAAATCGAATTTTATGAAAAACAAATTAGAGAGAAAAATCGTCGGGCGCCGATGACGAACGGATATCACGAGATATCCGATCGCAAGCCGCTCGCACCTCCTGCCCCACCCACCTACACGATCGTCGATTACACGCCCGCCAACGTCACGTCCACGTTCGTACCCCTTCAACAGACTCCCGACATCGAGAAGGCGAAGGCACACAAGGTGGACTACCTCCCGGACGTGGTTCTGAACGAGAACAATTCGTACGAATACGCGACATCACCCACGAGACACGCCGCACCCGCCAGTCCCTCCAAATCGAAAATGCCAGTGTATCAGAACGGGGATGGCCCGCACGGCCCCGTCGCGGACGACGGCGCGGCCACGGAGCACGGCAGCGTCGTGACGCGCGTCATGCGCGGGCCCGTGCGCGGCGCCGCCACCATCACCGCGGGCGTGCGCACGCGCGGCGCCGCCGACAATCTACGCGGCGTGCTCGACAAGGTCTCCTCGCCCAAGCGGGAACACGTCGCCCAGGCGGAACGCAGGAGGCGGGAGGCCGCGAGGACCCAGGTACGGCTCGCGGCCCCGCACCCCGTCCAGAACGGCCACTCCCCCCCGCACGGCCCCTCACCGACCCGCCCGACGTCCCCGGGCGGCCCGCGCAGCCCCGCGCTCGCCGCCTCCCGCGAGTCCGTGTTCTCGAGCGAGTCGCCCGCCAGCCGCGGCTCCAGCCCCGCCGCGCCGCTGGCCCGCTCCGGCTCGTGGCATCGCCTCGCCGAGTTCGCCCCGAAGCCGAGCTCGCCCCGGAAGGTGGTCGCGCGGACCAAGTCGATGCACCTGCTGACGGTGCCCAAGCTGTTCGAGGGCGGCATCGCCCGCGAGGAGCTCCCCGAGAAGAAGCGGACCGTGGAGGCGTACTTCTCCGGGCAGGCGTCGCCGTCGCGGTCGCCGGCGGCGCTGTCGCCGGGCGGGCGGCGCGCGCCGCGGCCGCAGCCGCAGTCGTTCGCGCTGGGCCGCAGCCGCACGATGCCGACGGTGGCGGAGCTGCAGTTCCTGGACGAGAGCAACGCGGACGACGCATTCGAGGACCTCGTGTCGGCGCTCTCGTAGCGCACATTCCACTAGTTAGGAGCGGGAGACGAGCGAGACGCGCGTGAGTCGTGTGTGTGTGGGCTGCCTGCCGCTTGTGTCGCGCCGCATGCCCCCGCCCAGACGTCATTCCCGTCGATGTATATACCTATGTCGTAACCTCCGATATCATCTCACCGCGCCCTGTAACCGTGTTATTTTGACTAATAGCTTCTAAGTATCATCGTGTTGTCTTGCTGTTTTCGAAGTGTTCCCTATTAGTGTTAACGTTGCCGTAGCGGTCCCTCGACTCGTATCGCTATATCTCTCGTTTCGTTTACAGAGGAAGAGGAAGTGACGACAGTTACATCGAGCGTGAGGAGGAACTCATCCGAAAAAACAGTTAGCAGTAGCACTACTACCATTAAAAATTCTAAAGGTAAAGATGCACCTTTATTGACTTCTTACTTTGTTGATTGCAATATATTTATGTATAATATTATATAGATATGACATGCATATAAAAATCATTTATATGATTTGCGCAGTGATCGAGAGCATGACTCGGCCGGCGCCGAAGCCCGTGTCGCCGTTCGCCAAGTTCCGCCAGCTCGAGAAACAGAACTCTACTAACACCCCCAGGTGAGTTGTCCCCGCGCCCTAGAGTAGTCCACCACCCTGTTACCACACACTAAACTGTTATTTACGCGCCCCAACTCTATAGGCATGTTTATAACTATAAACGAATAATATTTTATGAACTTCTTAACTATGAACTCCTTAGAAATCTTATATGGCGTTATATATTTTAGAAGGTATAAAAGCATTACTATCATGCATTAGACTAGTTATTCTTTTGCTTTATATTTAATTTTAATGCAATACATTTATTTATTTTGGCAGCAATGGATACCGATAAGGAATAGGTACAAACAAGTAAATATCCATATTACAACAGTAATATCCATTTTATTGTATAACATGTATATGTATTAGTCGCTTCATCATAAAATAGAGAAGCATAAGCATCGCTTACCCTAAGTACCCACGGAGCGCGCGGCCCCGCCGGCTCGCGGGCGGCCGCTCCGTGGGTCCTTAGCCTCCTTCATAAACATTACAACGTCCATCGTTCATCCTCGAGGAACGGCAGGCTGAAACAGTCGCTTTAACATAGTTGACTGACTTTTGAACCAGCACGTGATATTAATATGACTGTAAATAACAAGAGTTCCCGACCAATGCCTTTAACTAGCGCACCGCGACGAATAAGGGCACTCGAATGTGACAGTGCACACACTAACGGACGTTCCCCCGCTCGCCGCGTTGAGACTAACCGTGTCGCGACTCGCGAGCGGAGACTAACCTGAGGCTCCGGTTGTAGCTCGCCCAAGACTCCGCAGAGCCCGGGCTCTCCGTCGCAGCCTTACTTCAAGTTCACCGACCCCGCGCTGCAAGCCAGCGCCGTCACTATTAAAGAGCGTTTGCTGCAGTGGTGTCGCGACAAGACCCGGGACTACGAGGTACACTCCACACGGACACCCGCCCCTCCGCCAACATCCCACTGCGTCCCGCCGCCGATCGCTTTTGGAAATATTTTTGATTTATCGGAACTTGCTTCACGCGTGTCGCACGATAGACGTATTGGGATAGTTGTAGAAAGCGGTTCCAATAGACGGATGCATGTTTTTACTGTACGCGATACATAACAACCTGGATTGGCAAGACAAAAGTAACGGTGTCGACGTGTAAAAAGTGTGGTAAAAGCGCGCATCGGCCTCCCGCCGCGGCCGCCACACGCCACCACCACCGCCACTCTCACACGCCACGCTTCTCTTGACGCTTTTTTATGGCTGCGCTCCTTCCCTGTATATATATTTTTTCTCTACGATATTATAAATTATATATGTCCTTCACTCTCATCGCGTGACCAAATTGTATTACTTTGGTTTTCAAAATTTACTCTTAATTATCTGACGAATCATCATCGCCATCCATATTTCGATGTAAAAGAAACTTATCAAATAATTATATGATTCTAAAATTAGGTCCCATAAAAAGCAAATGTGTGAATTTTATAACATTAATAACTAACATTTTTACCAAATCGTCCGAGGCATGTTTTGTTACGACGACACGGAATATTAATATGGACTCTGAACTTTAAAAGTATAACAATATAACATTGTGTCGAGGGTCGAGATGTACAGTGCATGATTTTTGTGTGTATATAATTTAAAAAGACAAGTTTTATATCTGGGGATAAAATAGGTTGCATTGGTATAACGTGTTCTGGGATCCTGCTCCCTGACTGATACGATTTACGATTAGGCAAGCTTCTTCTCAATGAACACTCAGATAGAGGATGCCAGTAGCCACAATAATGGTTATATTGTAGCTACCTAAAACAACCAAATACAACAACCAAAACTTTGCTAGATATAGTCACAGCTCTTGTGATTATCATTGACTGATAGTCACCCGTCCTACAGGCCTTTTGCCCTTTGCCGGCCAGTATGCAATGGATATTATCATATCATTGTTTTAGTCAGATGTTAAAATAACTCTAGGGCTTCAAGTACTATTTCTCATCGGGTGAACTGCAGGTCATGTGTGTATATAAGGTGTAAATTTGCTGTAAATGCTGATCAAAGCCCATTAGTCACTCAGTCACGCACAGTCAAAACAAAAATCAGATCATGCAGCCACCGTAGCATTCACAAACTAGAAAGCATAATTTAAAATAGTCGTAAATAATCGTAGATCGTAGACATGGAATATGTACACGTCAAGCACAGTATTATTTTAGTTGTACATAATATTTGTGTAATGTTGACATCTGAAAAGTAATAGAATTTGTAGGTAGAAGTAAATTAGATGATGTGAATAAACCAGAATAATGTAAACGCAATTGAAAAAATTGGTGGAAGGTAAGTTACGAGACAAACAAGAATGTTATGAGAGAAACATGAATTTTCATTAAACACCCAAGTTGAAAAACTATCTATTCTTAAATTAAATTATCAGACACTTGGTATTTTTACAATATCTCGAGGTACGTATTTGTATAAATTATCATAATATCTTCATAATGGTTAATACGGATTAATTAAATCAACCGTTGGAACTGTTATTGTCGTTTATACTTCACATAAAGAAGGCAAAACAAATGCTCAAGAAGAGACCATAGAAAAAATATTGTTGAAAGAAAATAGGTTTCATAGCAGGTTTATTGTAATATGTTTCCGAGTTTTGAAATTAACGTTAGAAGTGACGCTTCTAAACGACGACAGTGCCCTGAAGACGGTAGACAAAAATTCTAATTGATGATTATTGATTTAGGTGGCTCGTAGGGGACAGTCTCGAATATTTCAAAGTAAGCCGTAAAGCAAGTAGTGAGTGTGACGTTTGTGTGTAGAATGTGAAGCTGGAGAACTTCTCGACGAGCTGGGCGGACGGGCTGGCGTTCTGCGCGCTGCTGCACCACTTCCTGCCGGACGCGTTCGACTACGCCGCGCTGTCGCCCGACAAGCGCCGCCACAACTTCACGCTCGCCTTCAAAATTGCCGAGTGAGTGCTTGTGTATTTGTAAATTATGCGGTCGATTTAGCCACTTGCAATGAGGCGACCGTCTTAGTACTCAGAAGTGGCAAATAGCAACGAACCTGCATTTCACTTCAAATAAAATCCTTGTAGATGCAAATACGTTTGCATTCCTTGACAGTGTATCTAGCCGTAAGAAAGCATCCTCTAAGCAAGCGTCCTACATTAATTATTACATCTGACTTACCACCAGGAGAGATGGCCGTAAAAAGCCTATTTTAAAGGTAATCGAATTTAACGTTGCTATTTTGAGTCTAGGAAGGGCTCTATTAGTACGAGGAGTTATAACCCGAACGATATCAACGCATTAGAGGCCGTAAACTTAAATTTTAGATATTAATGGGCTGTAGTAGTCCTTTGCCATCAGATGGATTGCATGCTCATTTGTTAGTCTCTAAACTAATAGATAACGTTTGAACGTTTCAGTGAGAAGGCGGGCATCTACCCCCTGTTGGACGTGGACGACATGGTGGCGATGCGCAAGCCCGACTGGAAGTGCGTGTTCACGTACGTGCAGTCCATCTACCGCCGGTTCAAGGACCAGCAGTGACCGCCCGCGACCGCCCCGTCGCGCGCCGCCCGCCACCGGCGCTCCCCTCGCAGTGTCTCAAGCATCATGTAGCGGGCGGAGCCAGTGGGCGTGGCCGTGCGCGTGCGCGACGGGCGGCGCGGGGACAGCGGTCGGGCCGCAGTCGAACGTGCAAGTCACAAAAATATTTGTATGTTATTCGACGAAACGTTGAGTCCAAAGAGCGTATGTTGTTGATATTGATTTGTTTGTTTGTGTTAATGTTTGTCAGATGTTTATTCGTCAGTGTCCGCCCAACTAGCCGTTTCTCCAAGCGCTGTCTCGTATGAAGTCCTCCTATTTATTGTAATCTCAAGATGTATGTGATTTTTTATTTTAGCTTGTAAGTTTTGACTAACAGATATTATCTCGAGCGATTTATTTATAGTCATAAATAGTATATAGTTGTTCGTACGTGTATTTTCGCTACTGACTTCCTTGAATACGAAGCACCGCCGCGCGAGGATCGCCTTCACTTATTCATCTACATAAGCAAGTTGTATCATCGCGTCGGTGTACAGTCCGCACTATGTTTACGATTATCTTCTTTAACAATTACTACTCTTTATTATTATTTCTGTTTACACTTTGACATTAATGTTAGCGGCTTGAAATAATCGCCTACTGATTTTTTATTAAATTGATTATTGTAACGAGAATAATTTATATCGATAGAATTGAAATAAATATGATTAACAATAAATCGGTGTATTATTTTGAAACCAGTCATGTAGGTATAATAAGTTGTAGCAAATTAGGAATGTACACTGAGACGTCTCGTGTGTCGCAGCGTCACTGTGAACAGCAGGAGGAGAGTGCACACCGCCGTTGACAACAGCAGGAACACGAACATCTGCGTCATT
Organism: Urbanus proteus proteus; assembly: GCA_018251915.1. Classification (NCBI taxonomy): domain Eukaryota; kingdom Metazoa; phylum Arthropoda; class Insecta; order Lepidoptera; family Hesperiidae; genus Urbanus; species Urbanus proteus. The sequence continues at coordinate 918 of DWPV01003218.1, read as the reverse complement.
GTAAATATTTCTATTTCGCCCTTTACGTAGCCCCCGTTGAATAACTATCGCGTGTAGATAAGACTGACGAAGTAGCAGACGAATCCGAGCAGGCCGAGCGCCGTCACGGGTCGGGCAGGGTGTAGGGCAGGGCCACCATAAAAGGGTCGGCGACGTTGGTGGCGCGGTCGGCGCGGGGCTGGTCCGCGTGGCCCACGACCGTGGCCAGCGAGGACGCGGCGCTGGGCGGGCGCGACGTGTCGCTGAGCGCCACGCGCACGTGTAAGGTGCTGTCCCGCCACGCGCGCCACGATAGCTGGTGTTCCTGGATCTTCAACAGCATCCACGTCGTTAGCAGGCCGTTCAGTGCACCTGGTGGACGATAACATGAAAATTTCAGACAAATTAAATGTAGCCAATTTAGTGGTCATTCAGTACTTAAGAATTAACAATACAGTTTAATTAAATACGAATTACTTTTTTATTAATACGAATTACTTATATTTATTAATAAGGTCACATTCAGTTTAATATATTGTTTTTGTCGTAATTTATCATTATTTAATTAACTTAACTTATAATTTTATTGGGACTGATCCTCAGTACATCAGATACGAAATAATATACGATACGAAATATCATGCACTAATAAGTGCAGTTGAGTCACAAACTACATAAATAAATATTAGTAAAAATATCAGCACTGATCACAATAGGGAGTGAATAAACAAAAAGGACTACATAAATGCTAAGTACTTCTATGACACAAAATATAAAATAGAAATCGTAGTTACACCAAAGATCTATACAACCATAGATAAGCCCTGCGCATTCGAAAACTGTTTGCGTTTTGTGTAACTGTTGCTGACCAGTGCTTGAATATCCGTACAAATCAAATTGACCCTTAGAATAGATAACGGTGCGCTATGCAAGGGATCA